>BSAI01000189.1:22163356-22174904 GCA_036245035.1 Adrianichthys oophorus | reverse complement strand
AAGTGTGAACATGAAGGGGTAACACTTGATGGTGTCTCCCACCCCACTGAGTCCTAGTGCTGCTTCCACCAGCGGTTTCTTTTCTTAGCTTTTAGTTAAATGAATTCTGATATGTGTTTTTAAGTTATTGGTATTTGGGATGTAAAGAAGACGAGGTGACTCACAGTCAAACCTAAGGGACAATTTAGAATCACCGCATGACCAATGACGCATGTTTCTGTGGGAGGAAGCTGGCGTGCCCAGAGTAAGTCCACACATGCAAACTCTACAGGAGAAGCCCTTCCTTGTGATGCAGGAGTGTTAACCACTAACTGCCATCGTCTACCCCCTGGGTGGGTAATTGTTTGACCAAATTACCTTGAAATTTTGGATGTTTTACAGTAAAATTCCAATTCTGGACCTATTTTGAAGGGAGTTTAACCCTTTTGTGCATGGAAATTACTAGACTGAATATCTGTTTAAAAGTGCTTTTTCTACAAAGGTTCCTGGAATTTTGGGCACTGCTGCACATAATTCACACAAGTGAAAGCTTTTGCATCATCACATACAAAAAAATCCCATTGGGAGGTCACTGCAATTTGCAAAAAAAAAGCTAATAAAACCAAAATGGTCGGAAGAAAAGGAGAAAGACCTTCTGCTACCTCAGCTATTTTGCCATCTTCCTTCTATAAAAAGATGTCATTACTGGTAAAAAAAAAAAAAAAAAAGGAATAATTACATCGAGTAACATCTAAAGCAACATAATGTAAAAATTTACCAAGTTTGCATTTTATTATTGGAAGAATGCAGATTAAATCAGACAGGAGAAGATAGATTTTAGGGCTCAGAATGGATGAAGCTGCTCTGCTTGTGTCCTGATACCTCAACAAAGGTGGAGTTAAGAGAATTGTGAAAGAAATGAACTTCAACACTGGATTCTTGTCTTTAGGGCAGCTGGACTTAAAAGACCCACTCCAATGAAAATGAGGTTTTATAACATGTTCTTGTTGCATTTTTCCAAAGACGGAGGACATATAAAAATAAAATGAAGCTTAAAATTGTGCTTCTGAGAATTTCTTTATTCAACTTGTGTGAATCAGGAGCAGATGAAAAAATTCAATTTGAAAAAGATCTGCTTTGTGATGTCGAGAAAATATGCTACTCCAGGTTCTCAGCAACAGGGAGGGGAAGGGGGGCAGGGATACTCTGAGCCAACAGTCCCGCCCAACTAGGAGACTTTTTGCTTCGTAGCTTCTTACTTAGATGTGGTGTAACCTGGATGAACTTTTAGTCGAATTGCTTTTAAGAATAGATGACAACATGACCTGGATGATTGAGGATCTACAGACAACAGTTCTCATTTTAGAATACGCTGAAGTTATATTGCAAGAATACAGAGGGTGCTGCAGACAAACCAAGGGGGACCTGGTTGCAGACCAGACCAGAAAATGGCATCCAGACACATCATTAAACGTGATGGAAATGTTCTGCAACCTCTGTGAGAACATGAAATGTTGCAAAACTATGGAACAACACTTTTACACCCACAATATCAGATTTTCCCTTTTGGTTCCAATCAATCACATTTTTGTTCTTTACATTCCAGCTTCTTGCATAGTTTTTAACCACAAAAACCAAGAAACAACTCAGGAATGGTTTGAAAAAACTGCAGTTACTTCCATTTGTTTCTGAATTTCTTAAACTTCCATTTTTTCTCCAAAATGAGGTGCTGTGTCATGAAACTACTGATGTTCTCTCAAAATCTGTGCCATTTTTCAACCCCTAACTGCAGCCATATGATGTACTACAACAGCAAAAACTGGAATCATTTTAACAGTGCAGATTGTTAGGAGTTTTTTGATCATTGTAATGATTTTTGCTTTAAAGAAATTGTAAATGGCATCATCTCACTTGCTTCAAAAAATGTAATAATACCCACAAGTCATTTTTCATCAGAAAGCAAGACAAATGCAAGAAGTGTTCAAAGAAAGACAAAAGGAAAGAAAGAAGAAGGGTTTTCCAGAGACTAATAATCAGCTGGAAACAGGAGAGATCAGAATTCATTTTGGTTCAAAGATACTTTATTAATGCTTGAAGGGAAATGAAGGTGTTGTGGGGAAATAAGAATAACACGTTCTGGCAAAAAAAAGAACAAGAAAGCAAACAGAACAAAGGTATAGAGGAAAGGAAGAGAAATGAAAGAGATGAATGTAAGCCAAGCAGGCAGAACGTCGCCATCATCCTTTTCCAGCTCCTCCCATCAATCTTGACATCTTTTATGCAGAATTGTTCACATGTAGGTGGTTTCTCATTTTGTCAACACTGCCACGGCTGACTCTTTTAAAGCAGCAGTTTGATTTCTGGTATTTGAGCAAAGTTATTTGTGTGTGTCTTTGTGCAGAGCCTTTTTTTAGCCTTTGGTGCCAGAGACACAGTTTGAGACTTCCTGGCTTTCAGAAGTGACAGCAGAAACCGAGTTTAAGTGAGACGGATCGAATGAAATGTGTTGAAGAAGGTTGACACACACTTTTCCTTCCATGTTGATATCAGTTCTGTGAGAGGCTGCGTGTGTGTGTGCAAGTGGGATGTGTTATTGGCAACTTCAACTTCAAACCGCTCCAAAGCTTTCCGTGTGCGTTACTTTGCTCTGATCCTAAGAGATCTGTGGATGTGAGACAAATGTTTCTTGTTGTGCTGGTGTTACCTTTCAATCTTTTACAGAAAAAAAACAACAAAAACACACATGAAAAATTAACAAAAAAAATCTGAAATGTTCTTTCATGTAATTTACAAAGTCTTTTTTTTGCATTAGCATCCCATCAGTGCATTTTTGGTGGCTCCTCACCGCCCTGTCAATATTTCCATTGGTGTTACAAGGAAAAAAGATTTGCTGCAGCTTTTACAGTTATGCTCAGATAGGGAAACAATAGAATCACCATCATGCATGACAGGAAACATGCAATATAGGAAGTATGTGGTTAAAAAGTGCACAGAAACAGTACAATATGCAATATCTTTCTTATTTTTTTTTACATTTTTATCCTTTAAAGTCCCACTCAATCATCTTTTGATCTATTATAAAAGTATTCCAGTTGTCTTTAACGATGATGCCGTTTTTAGCCAAAATCAAAAAACGTCTTTTTTTTAGGACATAGTTTCTGCAGAGCGGCAGTAGTAGAGCTGATTGCGCACACTAGCTTACACCTCCAACCTAACAATACCAGTTCAACAACAAAAACAGTAAGCAATATTGACGCTTTCCAGCTGTACAGTTTTGAGCCAGATGCCAGCTCGGACGAGGAGGAAGGCAAAGGCAAAGACGCACATGAATGTTGTCATCGACAGGTGGATGCATCAGAAGGGAGCAGAGCAGAGAGCTTGTGACCCGCCCTGCGTATTTTCTACGTCACAAATGCAATCTTTTTCCAACAGCATTTTTTGTCTGCTCCTGATTCACAACAAATTAAAAAAAGAAATATACTCAGAAATATAATTGAGTACTTAATTATTTTTATAAATGTCTTCCATTGCCAGAAAAATGCCACAAGAACATGTTAAAAACACCCAAAACAAGATTTCTGTTGGAGTGGTCTTGAAAAAAATGTTTAAATGTTCAAAGAGCTAAAGAAAAAACTAAGCATCAGGTATAAAAGCATCTGTTTTGCTGTTCCATAAGAGTGATGACCTTTAACTATCTTAAATGTTGATGATCAAAAACATCGAACGTTGTTCGAAATCTTAGTTTTTCATTTTTATGATATACATAGGTATGCAAATTTAAATTGAAACATAATTTTCTTTTAAAACCATGTATTTTGGCAATGAATCTGAAACTGTTGGAATGCATTTCTCTTTTGATGCTACATTTTAAAAGTCCATTTATTAGTTATGGATATGCAGGTTCTATCCATCAGAACAGCAAGATGGAATGCTGGAAAAAAAACAGAAGAGTGTGGCAATGACGGTGAGTAGACAGTATACAAGCAGATGGACAGATGGAGAGAAGAGTGAGCAAATAAAAGAGACTCAGCCACGGATGGAGGGAGTGAAAGCAGCAAAAGTAAGCAGGACAGGGGTTGTTTAGAGCTGCCTGTTTGGACAGATGGTCGTCTGTGTGCTAATTACAAACCAAGTGCTTGACACTGCAAACATAATCAAAGAGGAAACTGGCTTTATTTGTTCAGCTTCACCCTCACAGAGCCATGCACACAGAAAACAATCCTTAGTTACACACTGTCCACCAAACGGTTTATTGATACAACAAGGATGCACGTGCAAAAAGGACACAAACGCACACAACTTGGTCTGAAGGAAATCTACAAATTCCTCCCTTAAAATCAATATGCAGCTTTGTTTTTGTACAAAAATCCACTTTTATATTTGTATTTTTGAATATTGTTGCAAATCATCCTGAAATTGTTCTGTTTTGTTGAACTTTACAATAACATAAAAAGAACCTCTGAACATGCTGCTGTCTTTAGCAACTTTTTCCAGCAGCAACACATGCTCATAAATATTCTCAGCTGCCAGTAGTTTGAAGGAAACATAACTTTATGAAGGCACAATAGCTGTTTACTCTTTTTCTAGGCCTTTTTGTCTTTCTTGCAGCTATTTTTTGTGATCAGTGTGAGAATCCTCAAAAATGACATTAGTTTGGTTATGTGATTTATTGCTGCTGAACCCCCCCTGTCTTTGTAGGCTTAGTTTGAACCAGCAATGACTGATGAGGAGACTCATTTACCAAAACCACAAAGAGGAACCTGTGGGAAACAGCCAGAGCTAACGTTAGTAAATCTCACCTGTGTACGAGAAAAGTGAAACTGTAAAACACGCTGTAAAAACCAGATATAGACTTTCACCTGTTGGCTTCTTTGACTCGACAAAGCATTGTCAGGAATCCTAAAATTTGTCAAAAAGACACGGAATGCAGAATAAAGACATTTCAGCATCTTTACAGGAGCAGGAAAAATAGGATCACCCTCATGTTCATGGAGGCCGAGAGCTACAGAATGAAGATCTTAAACTCAGAAGAAAGCTTGATTTTTGGTGCTGACACTTTTGACTGACATCCTGCAGGCAGAGTGCTTTGTTGCTCTGGAAACTGACAAAAACTCGTCTTGCGCACTTTCCGAGAGAACGGATGCAGCAATGCAGAAAGATTTTTTAGAGGAGGGATGCAATAGAGTTTCCATGTTACATCTGAAAACATTTTTTAGTCTTTTCGTGGCACAGGAAGATGTAAAACTTCAAGTTCTTGTTCAGTATTGGGTGTCTAGTTCAAGGGTCTGCAGCCTTCAACACTTAGAGAGCCATTTGGGTTGATTTTTATCTGAACAGAACCCACAAAGTTGAAATTCACCCTTTAGAAAAAAAACCTTGCTATGTATTTATGTTACTGTTACTGTTGTGACAAACAAATAATAACAATTGTTGTTTTTTTTTTACATAAATAGAAATGTTCTTTTTCATATATAGGACATGGTTAATAACTTTTGACAGAGGTTCATATGACTTTCTTTCAAAATAAAGACATATTGTAACAAATAGGATCATCTCAATGCAGTAAATGCTGTAGTGAATAAATTATTTTGTAAGCAGTGAAAAAAATATACACAATTCATTGTACTGCTGTTGGTGCATCTCAGCCAGAAATGTATAAATCAGCACAAGTGACCCTTTATGTAGTTTTTGGACCATGATGCACATGTAAAATACTTGAATTTTTCAACAAAAGGAAATCCACCTTATAATCCTTTAAGGCCTTATAATATGCATCAGTTCTGGCTGTGCTTACAGATCTCTAATTAAATTTCTGTGGTATGTGATGCTCCAAAATGTTTATTATAACTTAGGCAAACTATGAAGCTGCACCATCTTTGGAGCATTTTGGCTATCATGGTCAAAACCTTGGCAGAGTATTGTGCACTGTGCTTTAATTCTTTGTGAATGAGTTGAATAAAGCTTGACTACATTTTTATGTGCCATATAGTCTGAAAAAATGTCACTTTAAAAAAAAATTTTTTTCTTTAACTATAGAGCCACAGTGGAGGGGCAAAAGAGCCACATATGACTCTGGAGTCTCAGGTTGCAGATCTCTGATCTTAGGGCACTCTGCAAACACTGTTTGTGAGCTGGTCCTGGATGGGGTCAGTGTTGTGTATGTGCTTTGGACAGTCTCTTCTCTTATCCAGGGAAAATGTTGTAATTCTGACAGTTAGGGCAGCCTAGAACTGATGTTACCCAATGACAGAGACAGAAGTACCACTTCTTCCTACCTCTCCACTTGTAGGGGCATTTGAAGCTTTAGTGGTGTCTGAAATTTGTTTTTTTAAGGGGAAAGCATAGGGACTTAAGGATGAGTATCCTTCTGCCGGGAGGATGATCCGAGGAGAAACACATTCCTTCACTTGGGTGTGCCCTGATGCACAGAAGTTTACAGGTAATGTAATGTAATGACTTTTTGTTTTTGTGTGACTTTTTAGAATAAAAGAAAACAATGTCATGACGTAGCCTATATTCCGGCAGCTACACGCTAACGCAGATGACTATGGATCGACGGTTGGTAACGTCCAACTTTGCAGATGCTGTATTACTCCTTAAGTCTATGCTTGGAGGGCTAAATGTAGGGGTAGGGAGAAGCCATAAGGCTAGGGGAGGAATTCAGATTCGGCCAGACATTAGAGGTGGCTTTTTGACCCAATAATGTATCTTGGGCCAATTCTTCCCTGAATATGGTATCACTAAATCCCTTTTAGAAAATATCAACAAAGAAAGACTGAGGATTTAATACACACCTCTCAAACAAAACACCACAACCCCATTTTTGCAAACATGGAGGTGAAAAAGATGAGGTACAGTACATAAACTCTCTGCTAGGGATGGGTGTCGTTAAGATTTGATCAATATTACTCCTATCAATACTGCTTTTTGATCAGGTATTCATATCGATACTTTTCTGTGTAAATCAAGGTGAGAGAAGACAAATCACAAACATGTCAACCTTTCATTTTAGAACAATTTGAAATAAAACAGAATAATTTAACATCATTTGCAACACTAAAGTAAAATTATCATTAAATACTAATGTGTCTCATACATTGTTATTATTCTATGCACCTCTCTGCTAGAATCTGGTGTATTTTAGCGTGGTGCTTGGACAGGTTACTGGTGTTACCGCCCTCACAAGCAATGTTTACGTTACATTTGAGACAGCATGCGCTGTCTGCATCTACTTTGGAAGAGTTGTTCCAAAAACTTTTCAGATAAATCAACTGTGAATTCCCTCAGCATCTTTTTTTTTTTGTTGGTGCATGTTTACTGAGGTAAAGCAGAACTCTCATCTGCTGTCGTGATGAGACTGCCGCTGACGAGGCTGCTAGCCTGGCTCAGACTGAGCTGTTAATCCTCCGTAAGAGCCGGCAAACCTCTGCAGGTGTGTCAGGCAAGCTGCTAGCTGAGGCTGAGCGCCACTCGCCACTGCATGCATAGAGAGTCACAAAAACACATGTAGAACCAGTCACATGCATCATTTTGTCAAAACACAAACATTTACTCCATGTCATTGTACATTTCCTGTCATTCATTCACAGATTTAAAAATTCATCAAAAATATTGACGATTGTTTATGGGTGAAGGAGCTTTAAAACATTTTTCGGTGCAGTTTCTTTTGCTTGTTATATTAAAAACTATTAGGACTAAAGCTTAATGAAACTGCAGATATCAACATCCAAAGGATGCTGACCTGGTCCTCTGGGATCTTGGAAGTGCAGTGACTTTGAGGAAAATGACCTTCACCTTTTCGAAGCTATGAGCTTTGCTCTAAACGTTAGAGAAAATTGTATTCTCTGCTAAAGGATACTGCAGGACGACCAACTTCCTCTTCCCCTTCCAACACGGAAGGGTCCTGAAGCCGCATTTGTCTTCTTTCTCTGTGAAGCCCTGAAGAGCTCTGAAGAGCCTCCAAGCACAGGCAGATCGTCAGCCTGACTCTCCAGGTGGTTCAGCCGTTCTGCACATGTGTACTTGAATGTAAAATCGGATCACTTCTGCGTTGTGTTTAAGGGAATAAAGATCATTGAGACACAGCAGCACCCTTGGAGACCACCTCCATTTATTGCGGATCTCTCCCACAGGACTGACAATTTTTCAAAAAGAAAGGAAACAGAAATTCGTGTTAGCTGCCTGCCTTAGCTCCTACATGAAGGTGACAGGTAGAGGGAAATCGGCTTATTCTTACATCAAAATAAAATGTCAACATCTTTAAAGTTTTCATATTTTTTTGTAGCAAAACTCAAATGACAACAGAACATTGGGCATGACTGAGATAAATTGAATATTCATATTGCTAACATTGCAGGATGCCCACCTCTCCCATCGGACAACAAAACAGAAACAGGAGAGGGAAAAAAGCCTCAATCATACAAAGGCAAAACCAGCGAAGAAGAACAGATCAGAGGGGCTACCAACCCAACACTGAATATAGGAGGAAAAGAAACTTAGGAACTTTAAATTGCGAATTTACACATTTGGAACTATTTGTATAAAAATACATAAATATTCTATATTTGTTTTGAAGATATTCAAATTAACCTGACACAGTTCACATACTGTAACATTTATGAGTGACATGATAAACCAGTCAGATTGTTAACATCATAAAGTGTTACATAGTTCCTCAAACGGAGAAGCTCAAACAAAAATGTGCAGATCATAAACATTGTTAAGCCTCTAAACTGGCTCAATATACAAAAATAAATGTTCTGCCTCTCCTGGAGGGCGTTTCAGTTTGGCCACTTGGTGGAGCTCGCGTTATAGCATGACACTTAATTCCAGACGATTTGAGCAAAAAACTGTGCTTTGGACAAAAGTTACTTTAAAAATTCCTTAAAAGAGTTTGGTAAAATTCATGCCTGTAAGTAAATAAAGCTGTTCATTTAGTCAGCAATGTAAGTTTTGGTCGACTGAGCGTTAGCAGTAGCCGTCTTATGGGAAAATCCATTATAGGTTAGCATCAAGCAAGTGGACTTTGACTTTACTGCTGTTATGTTTTAGGTAAGCATAAAGCAAAGGCATAAAAGATTGATCTCTAGTTTTGTCAATCAATTATTGATCTTTTAAGGTTGGATTGATTCAGATCAACTTTATCAACCCAGCCTGAGAAATAAGAATAATACATTTTTCTATGGGGCGCAGTTTGTAAACTGGTGTAGTAAAATTTTAACAGCATTATTTTTGATTATTTAGCCTCTTTTATGAGAAACAAAATAGTTTTGGTTTTTCAAATGTGCTTTTTCACCTTTTAATTCATGTATTTATAAATGTTACATTTACTTGCTAAACAATTAGTTAGCAAGCTAAATATTTCATTTTTAAGTTACATTTTTATTTTATAATTATATTTTTAACTTGCAAACTAAATATTTAATTTTTTAAGTTAAATATTTATTTTATAATTATATATTTAGTTTACAAACTAAATATTTAGGTCTGACCTAAATATTTAGTTTCCAAAATTTATATGTTTAAGTTTTGTAACTAAATCTTTGTTTGATTGATGAACATTAAAGTCTAATTTAAATGTTTAGTTTGGAGCTAAATATTTAGTTTGGAGCTAAATGTTTAGTTTGGAGCTAAATATTTAGTTTGGACCTTAATGTTTAGTTTATATGCAAATTAACTTGCCGATAAGCGGAAGTGGCCTACCAAAAGCTCGATTTTGTTCGATCTCTGAACTGATTTGTGCCAGAGTTGTCGCCCATGTTTTTATTCTGGTTCAGGGCATGTCCCACTTTCTGGCCAAAAACATTGGATGAGATGTTCTCATGGCTATCCAGACATTTGAGATTGGATCTTCAGCAACAGCCTCCGCCACAGAGCCACAATCAGCGGTAAGTTTATGGTCCCTAGCTAGCCCTCTAAGCTGTACATTGCTAGCTAGGCTAATGCAGATGTAGTAGAATGCTAATGTTTGATTGTTAGTAGCGTAATGGGCGGCCTTATAACTATAAGTTTTGTATTTCTTGTAAATAAGCTTCTTAGTGATCCATTACACTTTGAAAACCCGTTGGTACAGTCCGTATACTGTCGATGGTACAGTCCACTCTGCTGGAACAACGAGCTGCTCGGACATTAGCGCCCCCCTCCCCTCCACAACTCAAACGTTTCCTTTTCTTTATTTTATTTGTTTGACACCAGAGGTGGACTGGAGAGCTGTTTATTTTTGTAGAGTCCACAACCGTCCCGTTTGGGTCCACAGCCTTCTGTCTGCTTCATTAATCACAAAAGTTGACCACACATTCTAAAGTTAGGATGTTCCATACAACAGCAGGGGGCGCTAATCGAGTGATGCCGGCTGCTTTACTTGGAGTGAAGCTGAACCATAAAACAAATCATTTTTCTTTTTCTAGTCATTTAATTCTCATTTTAAATTTGAAACTATTTCCACCTTTTACACATGAGATACTACTGTGATTTAATACGTTTTAACCCACATTCCTGCAACAAATACTTTTTTGATCTTCTGGTATTCTATACTCCTTCAAGTCAGAACTGAACTTATTCCCAGCTTCTAAAATTTAAATCTAAATTTCGTTTAGGTATCTTTCAGGGTTTGATTTTCACCATGACCCACAGAAACTATAAATCAGGGGTCTCCAAACGTTAACAATAATAATGATAATAATTGTTCTTATTTTAATTTTTTTCCCTCTCAGACAGCAAGTCATCAGAGTGGGTCACATTTCAAAACAAATATACCTGATCTCTCAGCATCATCCATGTCTTCCATGAATTGTAAATTAGATGTACAGTCAACACTTCCAAGTAGTGATGGGACTAAAAACTTTTGACGAGCTCCTCCCACATGCGACAAGAGCATCTAGCTTTGGGGTGGGCGGACTTCCTGAGTCTTGGGCCACAAAGGGTTCTAAAATGTTTCAAAAGGGGCCAGACCAGATGATTTGCATGGTTTGTTTTGGTAATCCACCTTATAAAAGAAAGAAATACCATGGAATCTGGACAAAAATGTTTTTAAATTTTGATTGAAAATTTTGGTATATATTTTAAAACAGAGCATTTTTAAGATTTTACTTCAAAACTGTGGCTTTTGCTCTCATTTTAGTACCAATTGTACCATTCAGCCGTTTGTTGACGACCCTGAGGGAAAAATGCAAACTTAGAGAAATTCTGTGTTCATGGTCATGATCAGAAAAATGACTCTGATTCGAAAAGCACACATGAACGTCAGAAAATCAACAAAATCTTCCAACGTCACATGATGGCAGAATAACGTTCTGCATCTAAACAATGGTCAATGTATTTGCAGTTCACCATCTATGGTTAAACACCAGCATTTTCAGGGAAAATGAAACATTAGCAAGGATTATCAATATCATTTATTTCAGTTTAGTCAGCCAAATTGAATACCTTAAAAGGCCACATATGCCCAATATAGATTACCGTATGAACACATTTTTGTACAGGTGTCATACATTGAATTTGATTGTTTTCTTTGTTACACTACATTTTTTGGCTGTTGCGACCCATACTCCGAAAATGTACTCCATCAACA
>BSAI01000189.1:22147029-22163346 GCA_036245035.1 Adrianichthys oophorus | reverse complement strand
TGTGTGTTGGTCTTGTGGAAGTAAAACTGAAGCTTTGTGTAATCCCACTCAATAGGTGATTTACCCTCCTGGGACGGGACATTTTGTCTGCTGTGTGTCTCAGGGTGCGTACTCCTGGTAAAGTACCTCTGGGATGCAGAGGGCCCCAGTGTTTCCGAGTTAAGCAGGATACCAGCACAGCTAAAAGCAAAGGTTAGGCTTATCAGAAAACACACACACACAAACAAACAAACAAACACACCATGTCTTGCTTACATCTCTTTTTAACTGTAAACATTTTTGTATTGCTTGCACTTTCCTGTGTAATTATAGTTTGTGTTTTGCTCTGAAACTCTCATGTTGGAAACAATCAGAACAGTTAAGAGCATGAAGCACCGAACATGAACAGCATGGATATCCCAAAGCAGTTTTTGATTTCTGCCTTGTAAGTAAAAACTCTCAAACTAATGAGGAAAACACTTTTTTTTCAATTTTTTTTCAAATGCATTTACAGAAATGTGGATGGTAAAAAATGAAGCGGAGGCAGACAGAGGAACATGCTTCATGCGAACACCTGGATGCCTGGATGAACTGGGAGAGTCGGCCTCATCAGTCTTTAAGACTTCAGGACGCATTTATGCCTCTAATTAGGTTTCAGAGTGTGTTTGTGGCAGAAAACAAATTGGCTGATTAAGGGTCTGAGGAGATGCCCTTCTATAAATTGACAGAAAGATAATTTTATCAGCCCGTTATACAGTCTGCTACCGAGTTCAGCAGATTAATCAACCAAACTGACTCCTGATTTAAATACAACAGTATTTGAAGCTATGTTACGTTAAAATGTGTTTCCTTCATTCATGTACTGTAAAAATTAAATTACACGTAAGATGTGGTTAGGATTCAAAAATGAACATGTAGATTGTTTTTAGATTTAACTGAAAAAATAATTAAATACAAAATTTAAAATTTTGGGCGAGCGTCAAGCAACGAATTTGGCACGAGTTCAAAAAGAGACCAGTAGCTGGGACAGGCTCCAGCAACCCTGTTACCCTGAATGGGTGGATGGATTTAAAAAAAATTTTAATATAAACTATGATCTAGTTTTCAGATTGACACTGTAGCTGCATTCATCACTAAAAATACACACAAAACCAAACAAAAACTAGGAGCTTCTTCAAGCTTAATTTTGCAGATAAGTTTTTAAGGACAGTTTGGATTATGCTATGAGACAAGTGTCTCAGAAATGCATGTATGAAATATTTTAAAAAGGGTTATAGGGGGTTAAGTTAATAAAACAATAAGAAAAGGAGATAACTGCAGAACAACAACAAAAACGGGAATGTTTTAAATGTCATTCGATGCAAAGTGGATTTTTTTTAGGAATCCAAATTTGAAAAGCCACATTAGTACAGAGGTTGTGTCCCAGTTCCACAGTTAGTTTCAAAGAGCAAATAATCGTAGCTTTAAGGTTAAGGCTTTCTAAATTCAAAGGACCCTGACAAGACCAGCATTACCTTTCAGAAATTAGAGCCTTTGAACGCACACAGCTAAGCTGACAGAATTGCAGAGGCAGAAGAAAGAATAAGAAAAATAAGATAATTTATATTCATACAAACTCATATAACCAGAACAGATTTCTGAAAAGGCTCAGTTGAGCGTTGATCAGAATACAACTGGTTGAAATGAAGTAAATTGATAAGACAGTTTGCAATTTAAGCAATAAAGTATTTTGTCAGCTGATAAATGGTTCTCCAGAGAAGTTTGAAGACCCACTCCAATCATCTTTTGCTCCATTGTAAAAGCGTTCCCAGCGGTTTTTGAATTATCATTATACAGTTTTTAGCCAAAACCACAAAAACCTGTGTTGTGTTCAGAGTTTCTGCAGAGCAGCAGGAGTTTATTAGAAATTCACCTCTGAGTTGTGAGCTGGACCATTGACAAGGAGCAACCCCCCCTCCAGTTGCTAAGAGCTTTCTGTCTACACTCTCTCCTGGCATCTTACAGCCCCTTACACCTCCAACCTAGCATTACCAGAGCTACAAAATTGATGAACAATATCAGATCTATTCAGCTGTACAGTTTTGAGGAAGATACCAACTTGGATGAGGAAAATCCATCTAGATCTATGTCTCCATGCATCAGAATAGAGTGGAGCAGGGAGCTTGTGGCCTGCCCGGCATACAGTATTTCTATGTCACAAGTAAGCTCTTTTTCAATTGAAATTTTTTCTTCTGCTCTATATTCACAACAATTTGAATAGAGAAATACTAAGAAATGAAATTTTGAGCTTAATTGTCTACATAACTGTACTATATCATGAGAAAAATGCCACAATAACATATTTAAAAACACTAAACATTCCATTTACATCAGTAGGTCTGTGAAAGAGACTTACCATGACTTTGACATGAAAATCACTTTTTCTTAAAACCAGCTTGAGACCACCCTCCACTATAGAAAAAAATATATAACTGTACATAAAAACATGGTATTAAACAAACAACCAATGGAATAAGTAAAACTTAAAAATAGGAAAAAAAAATAAACCTCAAAGATTAAAAAAATTAGACTAATAACAAACTGAAACCAAGTTTTTGAGTGTCTTTAATATATTTCTTCTATCATATTATATGAAAACCCCCAAACTTCTATATTTAATTCACAACACTGAAGGGAAGACAAAGGCAGACAGACAGAGCCGGCTCTCTTCCAGGCATGAGAACACCAATGTTAAACATTAAAATCCAGTAAAAACCTTTAAATCTGTCTCCTGGCTCTTCCTCCCCCTTTCTTTGCCCTTCTAGATCCAACCTGGTCCCCCTTGGCTGTTTCAGGGCCAATTACAGCCGTTCCTCTGCACCGTCTTTGGAAGGCTGTATGGAATAGATGGCCTTAAGAATAATCCCAAAAAAGGTGGGTGAGGATACATTTGCAGCAGGTCACAGCAGGAAAATAACTCCAAAATGAGATAGGAGGCTCAGACGAGGCTGGTGAAGAGAGAAATGCAAGAACTGACAACTTTGGATTCAAACGGTTAACTCTAATAATAGAAAACTGGGGTAAAGTTTGCCTCTGCAAGAGGGAAAATCAGAGTTCAGGCAGATAATATATAATTTAATTAGGAGAGAAAAGATTGAAGAACATTTTATTGATTATCAGTTTTCTTCCCTTTTCCTTTATTTGAACTTTACATAACCATTTAGTGTTTGCTCTATTGCAGATTCAAATAAAAAGGCAGACACACATCTAATGCTACTTACACAGTGAGCATTCTTTAACACTGATTTCACAAATGGTATTTACACTGGAAAAAACAAGAAGGGCCTTCTTGTTTTTCATCTTCTATTCTTTACCTGCACATGTCTGTGCCACCTACAGTTGGAAGAGACTTGGTGTGAAATCGTGAATCTTGCTCCAGGTCTTTTCTTTCACTGCCCCATTCCAATATACGAAAGACTTAATACACCATATATCTTCCAATAATGGCCGGCCTCTTATAGACGCTGGTCTCCAATAAAAGCGAGATCTAACAGGTGTTAGTCTTATTAGACGCTGGTCTCAAATAGTGGCCGGGCTCCTTTAAGACCCAACACCCCCCTCCCCACCCTCACCCACCAGCGCCGGTGCTCAGTCAGGCAAAGTTAGGGGGCTGAGTATCTGTGGCATTCAGCCAGTGTAGCATGGCTCACAACATTTTGGCTCTTTCCATTTTGTTTAAACTTTTTGTGGTGGAATATCCCAAAGAACATTCTGGTGAGGAATATGAACCACATTTTAGGATCAATCCTAAACATATCCGAGAATGGTGCATGCAGATGGGTGAAGGAATGAAGACGGCTGCAGAAAGAAAAGGAGCAAACCGATTTCCTGGTGTTTCTCCTGAACTTCATTCATTTTCTTGCCCCACTGGCTCCCTTTCGGGGCAGTGTAATTTCCGGAGCCCATCCAGTCTGCTGCTGTTGGACTAAGGCGGGTACGCTTTAGAACTGGAGCACACACTCGCTATGCTACTACCGGGATAGGAGCTGGCAGCCAGACAGACCTGGCGGAGGATGGGAAAGCAGTCTGCTTGGGCCTCCTGAACTTTATTTTCATTGACGTGTCAAAAAATGTATCCTCATTTTATTCTTGCTTTTGTTTTTGCACTTTCTGGTAAATGCGGGACAGCTGTCAAACTCCTTAAGAGAGAGACAGTAACACTGCGGAAGCAGCCAGAAGCAGACACAGCGGAGAGAAGCTCTCTGTAGCTTGTGGGAAACTAAACGTTTTCATGAACCCAAACACTGAGGCATGATCACTGATGTTTTTGTAGAACTTTTCGAAATAAATCAACCTGATCTCTTAACATCATCCATGACTTTCATGCATTGTAAATGAGATCAACACAAACATCGCTCCATGTAGCTAACAGGCTAAAAACATTATGTGCTAGTACCATGTAGCAATTCTGGGGTGAATCCTAAACTGCAGAGATCCTGCAGAAAGGAAAAAAAAAAAAAAACAAGCCTGGTTTCCTGGTGAGCAGAGAAAGCAGCAACAAATGAGAGGAACTGGTTTGAACATGGATTACTGAGCAAAGGAAAAGGTGCTCGTGTCTCCAGGAAAATGAGCATCACAAAAGTGAAGGGGATTTTTGATACGGAGATTGATGACTTAAAGAGAAAAGAAACATTCACAGCCAGTGCTAATTTGAACAGAAAACTATGTTCTCATCATTTCAATAAATCTTAAAGTGTTCATCTGCTGTTTTCTGCATTTTATGACCAAATTTCACCACAAAATGAATCCATTAACCATCACCATTCTGTCTGTGATGGAATAAACGCCTTCAATAGACGCTGGTCTCTAATAAACGCCGGGCTGGCCGTCACTTTTTTTAAATAAACGCCCCAGCTACTAATGGAAGATATACAACAGATAGATTCCTTATAATAATTGCTAAAAATGTCAACAAATATTATGTTTGTAGTTTGCAGATTTTAAAAGCTGCACCTTTTAATAAGTGTTTTTGACAAAATACACTGCACACAAGCACAGCTATATTTGCTCCAAATAAAAAATGACCAAAAAATAAAAAGGCCTTTTGAAAAAGGTTCTTCATATCACATTTTCCTTCCCGCGAGTCTTCTTTCAGTAGTCCTCATAGATGAACAGATTAGACTCATTAGTGATCAACCCAAGAGAAAGCCTATCCTTGGAGTTTCTCAGTCCCGATCCTGCTCTGAATGTTTTACTCACTTTCCTGCTCTCACACTTGTGACTTGGCTCATCAGCTCTGCAGAGATCTGCTAATGACATGGTGTCAGGTGTGTTTGGAGCAGGAAAGGAAGAAAAACATGCAGAGCAGAGGTAATTTACCAGTCCTGAGAAACATTTCATCAAGGTAATGGAATTGTAACAAAAGATAAACAAATTTCAGCCTGTTTGATACAATAAAATCATGGAGAACACGTGTGAAGGAAACCTTAACAGTTTACCGAGTGCAAAAGGTAAAAAATCCTGTTGATTTAAGGTTGAAAACCTTCCAGAATCAGAAGTGTGTCTACTTAGCCAAGTTTTTTTGTTTTGTTTTGTTTTTTGTTTGCAAAACCTGCATCAATGTCAACAAATGGACGTGATGGTTGAAACATTTCTGGTTGTTCAGGAGATTCCAGAAAACAGGTTTGGAAACTCAAATCATTTTTTAAATCAAAAACTTGAAGCAAACTAGGATGAGAAAAAAAAGTGTTAACCTGACAGGACTAAATGGTAGTATGTTCCCAAATCACAAGAAGTAACTATAGGGACTCAACTATTCTATTATTTTTAACATCAAAAATGTAAAAATTCACAAATTTAGTCAAACATATTTTAAAAGTTCATCATAAATGTTTATTTCATAATGTTCAAAATAAAAGAAAAAAGACAGACATTTACAGTTTAAAAGGATATGCAATTTTCAAGAAACCAACAAGACATAAGCAATTCTTTGATACAAACATGTACTTTTTTATGATTTTCATGTTATAAAAAATGTGGAATGATTCAGCAAAAATACAGTCAAGCCTGGCATAAAGAGATTAAATACACAAAACAGAAAACATTACAGCCGGTATTTTACAATGGTTGTAGGTTTGTATGGTAACAAAGCAAAACAAGAACCTCATGTTCACAATAAAACAGGAAAAGAGACGTGTAAATAACAAAATATGTGCCGAAACAATGAGAAACTAATCAAAGAATTAAAATGTGAATGTGTGGTTTGTGCAGGTACACGAGGTCAGCAAAAGTAAAATGTGTGTGTTTAGTCAGTGGGTCAATATCAAGAGTCAATCCTTATCCCTGTGTAATCCATTTCTCCCGATAACGTTTTTTTTTCTGCATATGTGTATTTATGTGAAAGTGTGTGCACACATTTGTGTTTAGGTCACACACTTTATCCCTGTGTAATCCGATGATCCTGACAAACAGTGATGGAGAGCGATCCATCCAACAGCTTTGTGTGCATAATGAATTCTCTTCTCCATTTTTGCGTTACTTGGTTTAGCTCATTGTGAATGTGACTGCACAATCAAGGACGCAGATCAATGCAGATGATGAAGTAAACCGTGGGAAAACTCGTCATAAAACACAACATGCTTCACCCTGAGCAGATGAGAGACAAAAATAGACCTGCGGGTCATTAGAGGGAATTCTTTCCAGTATTTATATTTGAAAATGTCTTATCTTCATCAAATTTGTTTTTGTAGATGAAGGATGGAGTTAAGCAGAGGATTACACTTTGCACTTTGATTTTGTTTTGTTGCTTTATACTAATGTTGAACTCGGTCTCCAGTATTTTAGGAGAAAAATCTCACAAAATCTCATGAACATAATCAAGTGTCTGCTGCGGCTCTGCTCCAACTTTTTCCCAAAGTGCTTTGCTGTTAAGTGTTTTAGGCTGGTTTTGATGGCTCTAAATTCCTATCTGCAATCTTTTGGGGGTGCCCAACCAAACTGAGGATCTACCTCTTCATTGGAGCAACCTGTCCTCTTCCTGAGATTTGCCTGCATCTGGTGTTTTTGGGTGATTTCTTTTGATTTGTTAAATAACTGAAACAACAAAGATAGACTTTACGTGTTCTGACGGCTGGCCTGCAGTTCTTAGAAAATGTCCTGCCCGTTATGACGTGTCTTGTCAGCTATTTGTGATGGGCGTGGCCTGTGAACAATCTCGCATCTCTGCATCCCTAGCTGGCCTCCTTGAACCAACGTTTGAATGTGTTTGGTTTTGTTTTATTGTTGTACCAGCCCATGATGTGATTATTTATTTTGCTGTGTTCTGGTTTTGCTTCTCTGCTTCTTAAAAAAAAAAAAAAAAAAAAAAAAAAAAGGTCTTGTGATTGAGAGGAGCCAGCTGGGGTGGCCTGGGCGTGTGGCATAGATGCATCCTTCCTGGGAATGCCCCACTGGGACTCTGGAAATTCCCAGGAAAGACATAGGACTCGCTGAAGAGACTATACTGTATAGTATAGTCAGTATAGTATAGTGTACTATACTGAGCTGTAGGAAGTGGTCGGGGAGAGGGTTTTTTTTTTTTTTTGCTCAGACTGGTACCCCGGCAACCCGGTCCCAGGATGAAAATAGATAGATTCTTCCTGTTGTCTCCCTCTGCTACAGATTTTTTCTCCATTCTCGTGTTAAACATATGTCCTGTTTCTCTAACATAAGCATCAGAAAAATTCAAACGAAAAAAGAGAGGAATTTATCTGTCCAGGGTGTACACTGCCTTGGCCCAACACTGGCTGGGACAGGCTCCAGTAACCCTGTGATCCTGAAAGGGATTCAGAAAATGAATGGATGGAAAAAGAGGAGAAAAAGTGAAAGCTTTAGGTTTTTTCATATTAAAGTGTGTTTTGTAAATAACATTGTAATTTATTTCTTGCTGTACTGTGTCCTTTTGGGTGAAGCAACACTTGTCTTAGTTTTATGTGAGGTTTGGTTGCTGTGTTCACGGCTCTTTGGATTGGTTCTGTTATTCCCCGGATGTCTGGAATAATTCATCTTTGTTTTTGTTCTCCACCTTCGTCTTGTTTAACTGTTTTTATTCATGTGTTTCCTTATTTTTAACCTGTGGTTTTCCTTTGTTAATGGTCCATCTTGAATACTGTCATCATTCCAGTGCTTCTGGATCGGTCTCTTCTTCTCCTGTTAGCTCCCTCTCTGTAAAGATGCTGGTCCGTTCAGCGTCCTGATAACTGACAGTTTGTGTGTTCTGAATACCACAGCAAGAACTGCTCTGTTATATCTGTATGTGTGAGTTTTCTACACTTTATTATTTTTATGCTGTTTTCCCCAAAAATAATTGATTAAACGTTATTTTTTGCTACAAGAACATGTTAAAAACTCCAAAAACACAATTTTCATCAGAGCGGGTCTCTCAGGGGTGGCTGAATCTAGTGGGAGCAGAGGAAGACCTCCTTTGACAAGACCTTCCTTCCTTTGACAATTCTCACACTCCAGTACACAAGCTTGGTTACAAGTCACAGATTCAATCCAGAAGTACAGATAGGGGGCAATTCCAGGGTAGATCAGGGTCAAAACTGGAACAGGCAAGCAGATCAGGTTTCAAAATAGAGAGACTTTCTAGCAGAGAATTAATGGAGCTCAGAGAAGTAAATGGTGATGATGTGGGTGATATGAGGGGAAGGCAGGAATCCTGACATCGTCCTCCCACAGGAGGCAGAGCAGGACACTGTTTATACATTGATTTTTAACTTACATTGCGTTGCCCTATAATTAGTAAAAGTTTAATGAAAGCCCCTCAATAAAACAGAATTTCCAGAGTTTGTTATGAACAAGTCATGACTCTGTCCATGTCACCCTTTTGAACTTTTTCAGACACCATTTTTGACGGAAAAGCAATTAGAATGATGCGTCATAAAATATTTAACTTTTAATGTTTTCTATGCCAGAATACCTGATTTATTTGAAATTACCTGCTCTGCAGGTACCATCACAATAAAGAACTGAAGTTATTTTGCACATGCTCAGGTTGCTGCGGCAATATCTGCATTGAGACAATGCACGTCATTGTGGCAGAAAGTCGCAAATTAAATGCAAAAAATGTGAAGGTAATCACTTCGGTTGGAAAGAATAATGTCTTTTAGAATGACGTTCCGTTGCTGCACATACTAATTGCAGTCTTTGGTTTCCATCACATGCGAAGGCACAACACACACAAATTCAAACACACATTTGCTCACAGGGGAAATGATTCAATATGACAATATTCTTAATTCAAAGTGTTGGGGCAAATTGTCTCAGGTGATTGTGTGTGTCAGTGTGTGTTTTCGTGCTCCTGTGGGAGACAATCAGAGTGAAATGAGTGTAATTAAGTTGCCAGTTGTGGTGTGCTTCTGTTGAGAATTAATATCTGCTGGCTAAGTCTGTGTGTATGTGTGTGTGTGTGTAAAAACTGATTAGCATCGTCTCGATGAGTTGCCTTCCATCCCTTCACAGGTGGCAAACAGCAAAGCCCCCTGGGTAATCTGTCCAGCAAATTGGATGTTTGTTTGAACTGACATCCAGCTAAGAGCAGAGGGTGTGTTTGCTTGTTCAGATAAGTGAAAGCTATCCAAATGACTGCGTACATCTCTGATGTTCAGAGACGGGATATGTGTCTCTCACACGGACTTTGCGGTCCTTCCCAAACTTCTTGATCTGTTTCCTTCCTTTTTTGGGGAAACTTAGTGTTTGGATTTACTCGGAAGAAAAGAATTGCTTCCATTTCTTCAAAGTTGTTTCTAACTAAAACACAGTTGGGGTGTTAGTCTGTCCAGTGAGCACAGCAGATGTTTCAGGCTTGATCTACAGCACAAATCCAAGATGGAATAATCAGTTCATAAAACAGAAAAAGAATTGAACAGGTGGTAAAGCCTTTGTTCAATTCCACTAGAATGTAATTTTACAAATTCAGACGTCTTACACTGGAAAACTAACAATGAATTTTCACACATTAATTGTTTTGATTAGTTTTAATATTTTGAATGTAGAAAAGCTACCTCAACGTTAAAGTAATTGGTATGACATGTCAAAAACCAATTGATTCCAAACCTTCTCAGGTTTCCAGGAATTTGTTGCCCTTGTGCTATTCAGGTCCATAAACTTAATTAATACCAAGAGGCAATTTAAAAGGCAGAGGGGAACAGCGGGACAGAATAATTTGTGATGAAGCACAGAAAAGAGAAAAATCAAGGAACAAGAACTACACCAAACACGAAAACAAACAAAAAAAACAAACAAAACAAGGTAGAAATTGAATTTTTTTGGCACTGGATTTGGCCATTTTGGAAACTATTTAAGACCGATAAAATTACCCAGCATCCACTTATGTTGCTTTAATTAGAAGGTAGTTGTTTTAATGAAGCAGAACAGCATTGAAGAAGGAGAGATGAAAATGTGTCAAGTTAACTCTTGTTGCATTTATATTAAAAGTATAAAATATTAAGTACGTAATATTATTAATATTTCTTGGCTGTTAAAGCCACATTTATGGTTTTGGAAAATGAGAGGAAAGAAGAATGTGTGGTAGTCAAATGATGGCTTTTTGCATGTTTATTACACCTAGGTGCTTCAGATCAGACAAATTTAGGCTTGAACGTTTGTTCACACTAGACATGACTCACGTTCAAGAATCCGCATGAAGCAGCGGGTGAGCGGCAGAGCAAAGACCCGCCCCCTGAACTGATGTGTCTGTCTTATCTTTGTGTCATTTTTCACACTGTTGTTTGAATTCAAATAAAACTAGGTTATGTCTTGCACAAGGCTTGGTGCGAAATGTCGAAGGGGTGCAAATCTGGAGAATTTTGCTCCAGGCTTTTGATTTCACAGCTCTATTCCCATATATGAAAGACTTGGTGTCTAACAGTTCCAACCAGGCACAAACTCCTCCATGACACATTTTCACATGGTTCGCACACCATTCATACAAGACTATCAAATCCAAGTCCCTGATTGATCAAAGTCCAACCTGGTTTAACTTTCAAGGCATGTTCATTGAACGCGCGTTTTGTATATAGAGTAAAAAAAGGTTGTAGAAACACACTTGAATGTGAGTTTTGAACACAGAATCATGAAACGTGCATTTATTGGCCTTAACATTGACTTTTTATCAGAAGTGGTCACTTTAGTGTGTGTTTTCAAATTTGAAAATAACATTAGATGAATATAGCACAATAAACACAAAGACATAACAAAAAATCACTTTGTGAAAAAGTGGTTGGGCCACTTTTGGCAACAACCAAATATTTTTGACACCTGTTGCATTCTTTTTAGCACTGTGAAAGGTTTTTGAACCATAATTGTTGTAGAAAAGATATAATTTTACAACATGAGAAGGTCATTTATTACAACCCCCTTTTAGAGGTCACATGACGGCAATCAGATAGAAGTGTGGACTTTAACAGAATCACTCCAAAGTTTTCATCTATTCTTCCAGTCTCCTCTGCAATGGTTTCCATCCAGGAACTCATTTAGGACATATTTGTTCAGTTTCTTTGATGTGGAATAGTCATGATGGTTAAAACAGATTAAAACAGGTGAAGCTGCTGTTTGACGAATGTTGTGTATGTTTTTGTGATTTCATGCATGTCGTTTTTGAGTTCTGGTTGGACAGTGACTTCTAGGAAGGGCCATCTCTGCCCCATGGTTTTACAAGTTGTGGAAAAAGACTTTTAAGTGTGGCTTTATTAAGTCACCAAACGTAAGAAAAAACTTTAAATCCTTTTTCATCACAAATTTTTATAGCTTTGCGTCTCATTTGTTCATTTTAGCGAGATGTCTAACTATTGAGGACCTTTAGATCTGCCTAAGTCTGGCAGATCTTCTCAGATGAAATAATTTCTCAATAGGAAGCTGATATTGGAGTAATGAGGGCTGGAAGCGGGTTTAGAAATTTAATTCAGCTTCCTAAAACTGGTAGAAAATTCATGTTTTAACAAATAACATGCTCTTTTGAAATGTACTTGCTTTATTTGTCTAATAAATATAAGTATATAAGACTGAGGTAAATACTTTTGCACATTCCTGCATGTACTGCATATACAGAGATGCAGTAGGCACTGTAATAGGGTGGCTTCGCTGTAACGTATCTGCAGAAGCAGATTGACTGACAGATAAAGTAATGCAAACACAAGCAAAGACAGAGAGGAATCAAACAAGCCACAATGCTGAAAGTCAGCATTTGCTGACAGCGGGGTCTGTGAGCGTCTCTTAACACTTTGAGCACAAAAATATCCCTGAAATGCTATCTATCGTGAATCTGGAGGGATTCCTCATTGAAATGGTGGAAAGCTTTCCGAAGCGTTGCCAGGCTCTGCTTCTCTGTGGTGCAGCTTGAGTCTGGTATCAAAATATGAAAGTAAAGTGCATGATGAAGTTTTGCTGCATGTACATTCAGCTGTGTTGTCATTTGGACCTGTATGTTACCAAACAAGAAAACTGGTGTTAGGGTAGGTTCTGGCAGTTCGAATCCCAAACCTATGATGAAGTATTAGGGTCACCATGAAAATAATAATAATACATATATGAGGATAAAGTTGTGAATCTAGGAAAAAAAGTCATAATTTCACAGGAAAAAAAACATGCTTTTTATTAAAATGTTGCTGGTTGTGTAAGGCCACATCCACATTATTCAATCCACAACAATGTCTTCTTATTTTCTGTCCTATAACAAGACAATGTTGATTTGCTAGAAGACTTAGTATTTCCTTTTTTTATAACTTAAAAAAAATGTTACTATCAAAAAATGTTGACTCTTTTATTTAGATTTCTACAAGTTTCTTCTTGTAAAATTACAACTTTTTTCTCATACTTTTGCAAATTTGTTCATGTAAATGTATCTTTTTAATTTGTATGGTATTACTCCATTGCAGAAACCCTCAAAGAGATCACCAAACTATACCATTATATACATTTCTGGCACTAACTAGGCTACAAAACATATATTTTTATTGTCTCCAAAAGTCCGGTTAAACTTTTTCTTGGATAAGTAAAAAATCATAAGATTTCATTGTCACCAAAAGGCTTTTGCTGATGCTTAAATGGTTACCCACAGTTAGCCTGAGAAATTGGTCAGCGAAGTATTAAGTTTGAATCAGTGAACTATCTCGACAAGGATTGCAAAGCACAGGACTTCCATCATTTCTGCTGCCCTCGTAATTCCTGGCTAATGAGTGTAGAGATCTTTTGTCACGTGGTTTTGTTTACAAAACAGGAAAGGCTGCTTGGCCGCAGTCAGACCAAATGCAAGGTTTAGGACTTGATCCGGCTCAAATTAAGTAGACACAGTGTGGACCACATGATTTTTCCATTTTGAATACACTCTAAGTTTCTTTATTCATGTGCTTTATCAGAAGAATGCCACAAGAACATGTTAAAAACACCAAAAACATAATTTATACCAAAGTGGGTCTTCCTCTCCTGGCCCACAACTATAGTTACTAGTTTAACTGTATTTGATCCACTGCTCTAGTGAGTACTGAGTACAAAGAAATTAAGAAATGAGCCTTTAATCAAATAGCGTCTTCTGTTCTGGTCAAGTGAAAAAGTGTGAAGCCCTAACTGAGCGGTATTTTCTGGTCCGTGTTATTCCTTCGGCTCTCTTTTCTAAACTGCTTCTTTTATTGGACTCATTAAAGAAGACTCAGGGGGTTGTCTCCGAACATATAGTGGACCATTTCTTAAAACAACACTAATCTGCATTCAACTAAAAGCTTTTAGTTGTAGGTTTTCTTGGGTTTATGACATTGCTAGGTTAAGGTTTGGAGCTGAGCCGTGTTTAAGCACGAGTGACGAATTGAATCTAAATGTGAATTGTTTCTAGACCTGACTTCACAGACCTTGTTCTGTGCAGACACAACTTTAACTCAGTTCGGTTACTTATAGAGAGCCTATCCATCTCTTTGCTTTGGTTTTATTTCCCTCTTACTCATCTGCTCTGTCCTTCCAGCTCACCACCTCCACGCTTTGCCATCTCTCAATCATCCCCTCCCATCCTCTTCAGTGTTTCCTGAGCCTTTACACTCTTTCCTCATCCTATTTGCTTCCTAGCTTGCTTTCTGCCCACCTTCGCCGGCACTCGACTCCCTCTCACAATAATTGATAGTCTCTGGTGTGGTTATTTCATTCAAAGGGCCCTGTAAACAAAATCGCCCCTGACAGAACCAATATGGAAATCTCAGGCGGTGGGGCCACGAGTTATGACCTGCGTCATGGTTTGTGTATGTGAGTGTGTGCATTAAAAACGTGAAAAAAGAGCCTAAGCACATAGATGTTTGTGAGGATGTGTTTGTCTGGCTGGCCAGAGAGGCAAAAGAGTGGTCCTCAGTTCTGCGTAATAAACTCTAGCACAGTTAGTCATTAAGTGGGATGTGAATGTGTGGCTTTGTGAGTCTGATGGGGAGGGGTCAAGGCCAAATTGACATCAAATAGTCTAAATTAGCCCCACTTGTCTCCATTGATTTACGGAGGGTGAGTAAATTGCATCTATAGGGAGAGAAAGCGAGGAGGTTCTCCAGGTTTTTCTGTTATTGATCTCAGTGTGCTTTTGCAATGACAAAAACTGTGGAGGAAAAACATGGATGAGACGCTATCATGTCTGCCCATGTCAAGTACAATCTTTTTGACTGTTATGTCCACACGTGTCGATCAATCTGATCAATTTTTCCAAGTGTTTAAAGCATGGCTTAACATTAGAATTTTGGTTATGGGACTACAACAAACAATCTGTGAAAGGTTATGACAAAAAAACCCTTATGGGACTGAATCTGGCCTTTGTTTGATAATCACAAAAATAAGTGTCATGTCAAAATGTTTTTAAACCCACCAAAATCTATGATTCCCAGAGCGCCGTCCCTTCACATCTGGTATCATTGAATAGCCAAAAGGAAGCCAAAAAAAGAGTGCATTCAGTTTTATGCATTGTTTTGGACATAATTGAGGTTAAGAAATGTCCTCTAGAGGCCAAAATTGCATTGCTGGTAGTCAGGTTGCTGTATAATTCCCTTAAATGTTTTTTATAGATGTGGATTTTTCACAAACAAGCTTAATTTAACCCACAGTTGCTTTTGATTTTATCTAGAGATGTGTATAAACAAAAAAGTTCTTGTCACTGTTTATTTTTGTGGTTAGGTTTAAAAACAGAAACACTCTGGTTCTTCCACAACTTTAGAACATTAAATGGAGAATTTGCAAATATTACCATGTTCTATGCTTTTTTTTTTAGTTAAAGAACTTATTGGTCAAACTAAAGCAAAGAACAACCCAAATCTAGATGCACTTTCACATATAAAATCTGGACTGGATTAACATCCCAGGTTTATCTTGTTTCATTTTAATTTTGGCAGTAATGTTTTTAAATGAAATGTCACATAACATTTTGGGTTTAGGCTTCAGCCACTCCCTCAGGAAAATTAAATACATAAAAGCACAGTAAACAAAAAAACTGTCCTGTTAGAGGAAGAATGAAAATCTTGTTATGACCCCACCCACTTCAAGACTAGGAGTTAGTGAGGTGCTGTTTTTTCCATTTGGTTTTTGTACTGGCCACTTGCTTGGTTTTGGTTATTGGGGTTGTTGGTTTGGGCTCTTATTTTGTTCAGAGTTGTAGATGCACCATGGATTGGTCCAAGCGGTGCTGGTCCATCACTCTGTGTGTCTTTTGCCAAAACAGTGCTCAAATGAAGTTTGCTTTCCTCAGTTATTAAACTCTGCTTCTGTCAGTAGCTGAAGTTCTGAATTTGAACTTGGATAAAAACATGGTGTCCATTTGTCATTTTAGTTTGGCTGCTATTTCATTTGTCTCTTTGCAAAGATTAGACTTTATTCATCCCACAAGGGAAAATGTGTATGCTTGTTAATAAAGACCACTTCTGCTCCCACTATGCGTTCATCTAGCCACTACAACCACTACTTTGGTGGCAGCAGTGAGAATCCTGTTGTCTCAGAGAAGATGCAAAGATGTACAGTGCATCTGGAAATCAATCATTTTGCAGGTTTTTTATTAGCTATAAATTTGCAACAATTTCAAAAGAACTTTTTCAAACTGGGTTCCTTACCTACATTAATCATAATTTGAATTCAGTGGCTTCCAAATGTTTTGTTGACCTTTTCCATTTAAGTTCTGAAAATTGACATCTCTCAGCATGCTGCAAACTCAGGTGCTTCATTGGCGTCATTTTTTTTAAACACAAGAACCTTTTTTAGTCTCTTTGCTATTCTATTCTCTTAATTGCAGCTATTTTTGTTCTTCCGTACTGGGCAGTTATGTCAAGCAGAACACAGACTCCTTGTACGCTCCTAGAATTGCCTTTTTCAGCC
>BSAI01000189.1:22089784-22147019 GCA_036245035.1 Adrianichthys oophorus | reverse complement strand
TCAAAGTTGTTGCATTCATCTCTTTGCCTCTTTGTTGCTGGTTTTGCATATTTGATTGTTCACAATAATACACTTTTTTTGCATTCAACTTTTATTTAAAATGTTGACTACATGTGTGAAAAATACCAGTTGGCATTGACTGAGACATCATTGTAGGCCATGTTCCCCCTTTGATACGGTGTGGCATTTCTTAGAGATGACAATCCACTGGGAACCCTCAGGTTTGACCAATTTTTAGCAGCTTTAATTGTAATGTTTTTTAGTGGAGGTGAGTACCTTCAGATTCTCCCACCAATCAGGCATCCTACCGTTTATACATTATATTTCAGAACCACACAGGAGATCCTGTGCTTTTCACCAAGTTTTAGCACATTTGTAATATGGGTTTGATGTGAGAATAAAAGAAACTGTTGGTAAAAACTGCAACAAGTGATGAAATGAGGCAGACCGACACAAAAGGTTTTAGGATTCAGAGAAAAAAATATCCTCAGTGTAATCAGATTACTTTTTGTGAGGAATTGTGATTTCAAGGTTATTCTTGTGAACTAACTCACCTTTTTAAGATAATTATTTTTTAGGTTATGTCAGTTTTTGGGTCATGGTCACATCACAGTACAAACAGCTATAATTTTATATTTACCAAAATTGTTTCTGTTTTCAGTTAATTCAGATCCTCTGTTTTGTCATCTGATATAATAACTGGATTGAATTGTAAGATTAAAATGTTGCGTTTAGTTGATTTCTTACAAATGCTTTTTCTGTTCTCCAGTTTTTTCATTTTGATCTTCATCACCACATTTCCTAACCACAACAAAAAGGTATGTACACTCCTATTGATTTAATAAACAATCATAAATGAGCTGTTTCAGGGGAGGAAACGGTAATAAATGCATCATTAATTTAGCTACAGTGAATTAATGGGAGCATGAACAGTTTTTTACCCCTGTGAGTTAAAACAAGCTTGAGCAAACCAGAGCATCAGGACTTCCAAAGCTTTTTTTTTTTTTTTTTTTTTTAAAAAAGAAATTCAACAACTAAAAGAATTGCAGTAAGTTTGTATTTTTATGGTATAGTTGACTGTTAAACCAAATTTACATAAACTTTGTTGAAAAAAAAAAAACAACACAACTTCTAGTATTCTGTGGACTCTTTCAATATTAAGAGTTTATCAAAAAATTTGAATAATAAGGAGTTTTAACAAGTTACTGAAATTCAACACGTATGGTATTCGCTACATTTCGATTTACTGGAGTTGATGCTCACTTTGGAAGTTCAATTATGATAAGTTTTCATATTTTTGATTTTGATAGGAATCAAATCATTGTTAAAATGAATTGTTACACCCCGACAGAAAGACTGAACAAAGTCACTGTTATCTTTTGATTACCTTAGTAAAAAAAAAAAAAAAAAAATCAAATCAATAGGGTGTTTACTTTGTAAAAGACAGTTGTGCTTTTTGCGCATGACTTTATTTCCAAATGTGTGTTTTCAGCAAACTCCATCCGTAAATGTGAACCTGTATGTGAGCAGCTCTGCTCCTGAGCCTCAAACTGAACATGAGCTGTGTGTCATGCAACACTGAGGCATCGATTCTGTCTCACACAAAAGCACACAGCTCTGATTCAGCAGGCCTGCCTGTCGGTGGTCTTCCTGTGTGTTACCACAACAACACACACCGAATGAAGATGGGCGGAGTGAACGGGAAACCCACACTGTGTCTGAGTTTGTCTACTGTGTGTTACAACATGTGTAACGATGTACCATAGAAACATCATTTTACGTTACAGTTGAATAGTTTGTTACTCCTGCAGAAACCTGAAACAGAAAAGTCTGCCTCACACACAGGTTGGGTATAATTTATCACACATGATCGACATACCCATGAGCGTACAAACACACACGGACCCACACATGACTGCACATTTAAAGCCTGAGCAGTTCTCTTCTCCAGCTTTAATTGGATTCTAATGTATTCAGTTTGCTCCACTGGGCAAGGAAATGTCTGTGGTACTCTGACTGCAGAGGGAGAACCAGGGGTAAAGGAGGAGCAGGGAAACGGGGAGGGAGAGGGAATCTGAAGTCGATGTGAAGGTTTGTCAGCAGCGGTAAGCTTTCTCCAGCCGACATGTGGAAAGTACCATCCGAACAAGCTGTCGCCAGAATTTCTGCAAGAGCCGTTTGACCTGAAAGAGGAGCGCTGTCTGCATGACTTCACTTTGCTCAGCGCCTCACCCCAAAATTTAGGCTTCATCATAAAAAAACAGCTTTTGTCATAAATATTTCTGCATTTATTTATGAAGTTTTTTCTTTAGACTTAAAAGATAAAATCAAGAGAGAGTACAAAAAATGTAGCCACACAAAGACAGAGCAAGAAATACAAAGTCATTTGCAAAGTTGATGCTTGGTAGTTCAGTGCTTTTGTTAAGCAACAATGTAATAAAGGAGGAAAACTTTTACTACTTAATTGTGCAGACAAACACTGGAGCAAATGGTCTGAATCTCAGCGAGAGGACTTCCTGTGTCGTAACCACGGACATGTGGGTGATTTTAACTTGTCCGTTGGACTGAGAGTTCATGGTTGCTTGGCTGTAAGATGGACTGGCAGAGCCTCATGGTAGCTGGGATCAGCTCTGCCTAAACTGATGCGATAAAAGGGAATTTTGGAAAGTGAATGAAAAGATACCACTAAAGCACATGTTAAACTTTGCTTTTTACAGCGAAAACCAGTCAGACTGAGGTAGATTAAAAAAGAGTTTAAACTTCTGTTCAAAGTAATCTTAAATTAGGATGTTTATTCATCAACTGGAAGATTGTTCTAACTATAATGTGGACTAAATTACTTTAGTAACTTGATTAAAGGACATTTTCCCAAATTTGTTTGGCTCCTTATTGTCAGGTTTCAGAACACACTGATAATGTCATTAGAGCAGTTGAGTACGGTGGCCTTGAAGTGCAAATCACATCAGCAAATCACTCAATGCAAAAACATGTTAACCCTCAGTCATCCAGGGCCTTGTTAAGAATTTTTTGTTAATAATTTCTCTTTAAAATTGTTTGTGTGGCGATACTTGGTATTCATCTTTTTAGTACAACTCCAGTAAGCTAATTTTGCCATTTTTAAATGCAAAAATCACAAAGATTAAGATCAAACGGTTTATATGTTTTCTAACAAAGACTGAACATGCAGAGATTGAATAAAAATGTATTATTTCAAAAACAAAGCAAAGACTAGGTCAAAACTGTAAAAAAAAAAGTCTAATAAACCAGGTGATGCTCCACCAAACATTCAAGGGGTAACATAATTCATGTTCATGTTAAACTTTTGAATAAAAACAATGCTTATAGGGGCAATGTCATACCTATGTCATTATAAACAGATGAAGTGGTTGGCAAAATCAATGATGAGTTCAGAGACTAAGTACGGTGGCCCGGAAGTATCGATCACATCAACAAATCCTCAACGCAAAATTATTTTAAAGATCACGACGACAATTAAAAAAGCAATTCAAATATTAAATAAACAGCCCTGCATTTTAGAAAACAAAACAAAATTCCAGTGACTAAAACATAAACACAAAAATGAAAAAAACTTTTTGGAAAACAAAATTAATTTCCTGAAAACAAAATGAAAAATTAGAAAAACAAAACACAATACGAAATCGGAAAAGCTATAGGCACTATGGGACATTTCTGATTGGATGATGACATCCAGTTTTGCTTCATAAATAACTTTTGGTTAAAATGATGGACAAATGTCATCATCCAATCAGCGATGTCCCATAATACCTACATTTTCCAGTTTCTTGTTTTGTTTTTTAGCATTTCATTTGGATTTCTATAAATTACTTTTGGTTTGAGAAATGTTTTTTTTCTTTTTCCTGGCTGAAAACCAGAAAAGGTAGGTCAACTCTCTGCCACATTTCCAGCAGAACATCATTCTGCTTTCCCTCTTCTTTAAAACTCAAACATCTTCATCCAATCAGTGATGTCCCATAGTATCTACTTTTTCCGGTGTGTTATTTTGTTTCATTTTTTTACTTTTCATTTTGATTTCCGTTTTTTTCTGATGTTTTGGTTTCTGGAACTTTGCTTTGTTCTCTAAAATGTAATGCTGGTGTTGTTTTAAAAATTTTTTTTTTTTTGCTTTTTTAATTGTCTTTGTGATCTTTATTATGTTCTTGCATTGAGTGATTTGTTGGTGTGATTTGCCCTTCAGGGACGCTGTGGTGGAGTTTAACAGGTAATAAAAAACCAAAAACACAGGGAGGCTTTTCCAATGCTGCTAAACAGATTACACAGTCAGTTGGGAGTTCAAATGTGATGAACATGTATCATTAATATCATAAAATAAACTCAAATAAACGTTGAAAAAATGAACAAGAACAGTTCCACAAAAGTGCTACAATTTCAATTGAAAAACAATCTGCTGATGAATGGGAAGTCCACCATCTTTGTATCTTAAACCAACAGCAATGTCACTATAGTGTGAGCGCTCCATGTAGATCTCTAAATATTTTTTTTTATCTGGAATCATGAAAGGGTTCCCACTGATGTCTAAGAGGAGAATGTGGTGATGGAGATCTTTTAGTTAGAGGAAGGTGGATGAAAGGATGAAGAGAGTTTAGGAGAAATAATGAGGAATGACTAATTCAAAACAGAGAGACAGTTATAAACGGACAGATGAGGGGTAATGCTGCAAAGAATATTTAGGTAGGCCTATAACAAAATTATGAAAAAATGAGGGGCTGTAGTGGTTAGCACTCTCGCCTCACAGATTCAAATCCCGAATGGGTTGTTTCTGTGTGGAGTTTGTCTGTTCTCCTTGTGCATGTGTGGGTTTTGTATGCGGCTTTCTCCCACAATCCAAAAGCATGCCTCATAGTGACTCTAAAATTGTCCCAAGCTGTGAGTGTGATTGCGTGGCCCTGCAATGGACTGGCGAAGTGTTCAAGGTGTACCCCGCCTTCACTAAGCAGTAGCTTGGATTGGCTCCAGTGACACCTCTTGACCCTCAAAGGGATTCACCAGGTTCAGAAGATGAATGGACAAAAAGCTGATAGGGAGGAGTAAGAGAATTAGTCCCAATAGGGCCTTGGAAAAGGAAAGAAAATAGTGGTTGTGGCACAGTTTTGTTTTTAGATGTTGGCCACAACTTCATCTCAATGAGGTGAAACAGTTTCTGAAATGGTTTTGAAGTTGAGTCATGGAATCTGAACTTATTGAAACGTTTTATCACTCATCCAAGTCACTTCATCCGTCTGAGTGGAGATGGGGTCAATCCCTACAGACCCTCCAGATGGATCACCCACCCAGTTCCTGAATAGTTTCTCCTTTAAGACTCACTCTAATCATATTTTGATCCATTTGAAAAGCTTTCCCAGTGGTCTTTTAATTATGATTTTGCTGTTTTCAGGCAAAATAAAAAAAGCTTTGTTTTCTAGGACAGTGTCTGCAAAGCAGCAAAAGTTCATTTCAAATTCAACTCTGCAACTGTTTTTGCTGAGAGCTTGGAGCAGGGAGCTTGTGCCCCGCCCAGCGTATTCTCTACATCACAAATAAGCTCTTTTTCTTAATAAAGAAATAATCAGTAATCCAATTTTATAGTTAACTTTCAAAATAAATGTCCTCCATTGTCAGAAAATGCCACAGGAACATGTTAAAAACACCAAAAACACAGTTTTCATGGGAGTGGGTCTCTAAAGAAAAAGAGATCTAAAAATTGGCAAAATAAAAAACCAACAAAAACAGAAGACCTTCAACAATCCTTGAACCTGACTGATTCTGCATGAAGTTAAAAGTAGAACAGGTCAGAGGTCTGTTGGCAATTAAGCTCAACAGCCTTAAATATGTCAGCTTTTACAGCAGATTCTTGCTCATTTATCAAGTATATCAATTAGTGGTTCAAAGTGAGAAGCTCCACTCCCATGACAATCCAATCTCTATGATGAATGCGTTTCTTTTCATTATATAATGAACATCTACTGCCTCCAGGCTTCCTCTAATAGTGACAAGTGATGTAACATTAAATGGTGACAAAAAAACTAAATATTTACTTTAAAATTTTACTCCTTTTGTCTCCAATGAAGGATTTTTAATTTATTTTTGGTTTCAAAATTTGGAAAAGTCAAAGTTAAATATTCTTGATTCTTGTAGAGGAGTGTCCCAAAATTCCCAGGCAGTCCTCCGGAACAGCCACAGACGCAGCATTTTCAGCAAATATTTCTCTTTTGCGCATGCTTCCTGAACTAATGCCTCGCTTCAGCTGCGGCCCCAAGAGGAATAGATCAGTTAAAAATAGATCTTTCAAGCTGAACTCACAGAAAAAAATGAAACTGGCAGAGAGAAAAGTCACTGAGTGAAATTAAAATGATGTATTAAAATGCACTTATGTAGTTTTGCCCCATAACTTGGACAGATGGTGGTTGCCTGCATGTCACGGCAGAACTCTTCATGTGACTTGAAGGGCAAGAAATGTGGCAGCCTCTCATGATGGAGTCCCAGGGAAGAGGGCAGAGCGGGGTCACCGAGGAAATATTCCTGCCGCCTCAAAGTCTAACTAAATACAGCAAGCCGAAGGCGATCAAGAAACAGTGCAAACTAAATAAATTAGGGAAGATTCTGAGGAAGGGCTTTCTTTGCAAAAAGGCTCCATGGGGGAGTTTTCTGTGAAGGTGTCGCTAGGGGGTGCTAGCACTCCTTCTCAGCCTTTCACTGAGCAGTGATGGACAGACTGACACGAGCCTCGGGAAGTCCTCGCGCCCCCTGATTTGCAATTCAACAAGTCCCAGAGTCATTCATTTCTCTTTTACGCATTCTGGCTAACGAATTGGGGCGTCCTGATGAGCCTACGAGAAGATCCACACCTTTTGCTTCAGCTCTGACTTTTCCATGAATGACTTTCTGCTGGATGGAAGGAAGTCGCGCCGTCTGGCAACTTCGGGAGGTCCTGCGCGTGCGCGCGCAACGTGAGGCTCGTATGAAGGATCTATCGATTACAGAAGGAACAGGTGTAGCGTGTGTCTGCATGAATAATGCAGAGGAGCGCCTTTTAAAGGATAAACAACGCATGAAGGCGTGCGCCGCGAAGCCAGCACACACATGGGAGACGGGAAAAGCCGTTTGGATCATGTTCAGAATCTTTTCACACTTTTAGTTTTTAGTCAAATCATTCAAGTTGAATAATTTCCTTTAAAAAAAACACCGACAAAACCTTAAGAAGTGAACCACACATCCAAAAGAGGCAGACACAAGCCAAAAAAAAAGAGGCTCCATTGGCTGCTAAACTGCCACTCATGTCCCCAAATCCCGCCCTCCAGCTTCGCCCCCCACCACCCCATCACCCCGCTGCTGCTCTACCGGCTGGTGGGAGCGCCAGAGCTCCTCTTTTGTCCTCTCCTCCCTCCATCACGAGTGTATTCACTCTCAAGTTGAGCGCAGGGGAACACTTGCGCGGAGAGAGGAGGGGAGGCTGTGGACGCACAGAGCGCGGAAGGAGGACAGGGAGAGGAGGAGCAGCTTCTCAGCGAGCGGATTTGGGATGTTTTCCCCCCAAACGCTGGAGCATCAAGCGGCAGTTTTATTGGCTTTGGAAGTGAACTTCTTTTTCTTTGCATGCTGGAGAGTTCAAGATACTTTGTAAACTTTGGAGGAGCGGGAAGTGTGAGAAAGGCAGAGACACTGAGGTCTGCGCTGCTTTGACCGTCCCGTCTGGATACATGACACAGAGGAGCGCACGGGGGGAAGAGGGAAGGGGTTCACACTGACGCCAGCCCTCACAGGAAGGCTCCACGACGCGTTTCTTCTGTTTTCATCAGTGACTCCAGATGGATTTATAGTTTACTCCAAATCTAATTTTTGGCCAAAGCAAAGCGGCGCAATTTGGTCAAAAATGAGATTACTGATGGCACCAATGCGATAGTGGTATTTTGTTCATTTTATTATTTGCAAAGGAAAATTTCAAACAATAAAAACCGAGTTTTAGCCAATTTCCTCGAACAGTTCCGCTGGTTTAAGTCAGCAGGAGGTATGGAGCCGGTCAGGAGAGGCGCGCTGCTGGGATGTCGCCTCTGGAAGACGATGCTCCTTCTGGTCTTGTGGAAAGGTAAGAGGTGGAAACTTTTGGCTGCTGACTCAAAATTTCGCTATACCTTCTGTTTGGATGTGTTCTTTTTTATCCTTTTTATATGTGTTTAAAAAGTTTGATATAAAGTCATATTTCATTATATTCCCACATATTGATGGAACCAACGCGGAGTTGTTCGGCGCATGTTATTGTTTATTTTTTGCAGTTTTTGGCTGAAGTGCAACAAGAGAAGATAATTCTTGTTCAAACTTAGTTCACTATCCATTCATCCATGCAGCGTGACAGAAACATTTAGACAAACTTAAAAAAAAGCTAAACTTTCTTCCACTTACATTTGAATCATTAAAAACATGTTTCCAGCTAAATCCCTTTACGCGCGGCTGTGGGAATAACGATGACTGATGCTTTTTTGAATGTTGGCATCTTAAACAGTTCCTGAGTCAGCTTTGGCTGCAAAGGCAGAGTCTAATTTACATTTTCATGGTAAAAAAAGACCGACATGAGCTGCGGGAGTTCTGAGTTGATGCGTGTCCCCTGCGTGACCCATGGGATTTTTTTTTCTTGTGAGGTCTTTTACATGGATGGAGGATCGGCTGTCTCCTCAGCCCTCCGCGGAGTCTCAGAGGCGGCACGAATGGCCAGCAACAAGATTTTCCTTTTATTTTAGTAACAACAAATTAAAACTTTTTATTTTATTTTTTTATTGCTATCTCTGAAATCTAAATTTGGAGGGAAAAAAACGAGGTTATATCTCCCTTTTGTGTGATTTAGTCCCGGTTTACTTGCAGAACTTTTCATTTTAATAATTGAAAGCCAGTCAATACGGTTCCGTGGTCCCATTTCATGATAGGTCAGATGCATTCTTGCGTCTTCATGTTGTAACTTCCTTGTGGGAAGCCTGACGTAGCCTAATTAGCTTCCCTATTTTATGAAATCGGATGCAACGTTTGCTTGAACGATAACATAACGGTTCATATGCAGGTCGAGGAACAGCGCCTCGCTTTATCCACGGGGAGGAAGAAGACAAATAAAGGATGGCGCATTAACTGCCGATCAGAGCGCACCATGGCACACGCAGCCTTTTGTTTTCCGCACAAATGACACCAGTTCCCCTGTTCCTTTTCAGTCCTGTCTGTGTTTTTCCCCGCGCGCCGTTGGATTTGCGCGTTTGAATCCGCCTGGAACGCTCACGCTCCGCCGGGCAGCGCACACGCAGTGGCTGCGCTGTGCGCTCCGGAGCGCGGGGTCGTCGCGGTCGCGGCGCTCCAACAGGCGGCGGACAGCTGTGACCAAACACCGGATCCGTTCAAACCGTTCTCCTCTTCCTCTCCTGACCCTCGGCTCTCGTCGGGCCCTCTGTGTGTGAGGGATCATCCTCGTGTCCAGAGGCCGCCGGTTCTTCTCAGTTTCACAGCGGATTGCTCTCCGGGTGCTGCTGAGTCTCTCCCCTGGTAGCTGGTTCCCTCCATGCATTTCTCCTTTATTGTTCTGCCTCGCTCTCATGTGCACAGAGAGAGCTCCATCACATCTGAGCTGTGCTTACCGAGTTTATTAGACAAACGGGAACCATGGCCCAGTTTAAAACCCGTCCGGGTCCGGGTTTGTGTTTACCTCATTTTTTAAAAAATTGCAACTGTAAGTTCACCCATTTATAGGCTCGCTCCATTGTCTGACTGAAAACGGACAGACAAAAACTCTTTTGCCTAAAAGAAGTTAGATGTAAGTGTTCAGATTTAAAACACAAATACAAAAAAGGGAACTTTTCTGCATTTAGAAAGACAAATACAATAACTATGACAGAAGCTGTTCAGCATGACTGAAGACCCTGTTTCCCGCAGTCTGCATTGTTTAAGAGGCATCAAACTGTCTTGTAGTTCAGAAGGACCCACAATGGCATCAATGTAACAGCAGAACACCAGAAATGTGTTCTGTGGTCCACTTGGTCTGTGGACTATCTTGTGTCATTTTCCCTTAAAGAAAATGGGTCTGGGTTCTTATGGGTTGACTAAAACTAAATGAAGAATTCTGGCCCAGCCTGGTCAGATTCACCTGCAGGTGAACCCTGGTGCGGCTTTCCGCAGTTATGTAGTACAGACTGAATCAAAGAGAAGATGTAAACCAAAAAAAGTGATAGAAGCTCTGAGTATTTAATAATAATGCAAAAACAAAGTCAAGGAGTTTGTCAATACATGATTTTTTGCTACTTTTGCCCACTTATTCCATTATTGCCCCCAAACAGCAGCTGTTGTAACTGAGCTACACACTGGTGCAGTGGTTAGCCAACGCAGTGGTTAGCGCTCTTGCCTCACAGCCAGAAAGCCCTGGTTTAAATCCCCAGTTGGAGTTTGTGAGTTTTCTCCGGCTTCCTCTCACGATCCAAAAGCCTGTTTTATAGGTTGATTGGTGATTCTAAATTGCCCTTTAGGTGTGTGTGAGAGAGATTGTGTGGCTCTGTGACAAGCTGGCAAGGGTGTACCCCACCTTCTTCAAGCAGCGACTGGGACAGTCTCTGGCAGCCCCGTGACCCCAAAAAAGGGAAACAGCGACTTAAAACAATGGATAGCTTTCCTGTGCAGTAGAATCAAGTTTGACTGCCATTGTGTGAAAGCAACCTTAAAGCTTTCAATCCCAATTATCTGAGCTCCTAATTGATCCACAAAACATCACATATTCATTTGTGGTTTTCCCACATGCCACCCTGTTTGTGTCTGTTTCATCAAACCTCTGTTTTTATGTCAGGCAGTTTCTTTCTAATTGCATCACCCGTATTTCATCATCCAGGTCATCATCAGGAGTTCACACCTCTTGTGTGAACACACACACACAAGAGGTGTGTGTTCAGTGTTGAAGGCTCACAGAGAGGAAAGTCGATGAGGGTTTCGGAGCAGAACTGCGGTGGGCAGAGTCTGTACATCTGACTGTCAGTTTTTGCAGCTTCATCTATCAGCTTTAGCCTGATCCTGTCTTCTGTCACCACGCAGGCCGTGAAATCGATCCATTCTTCATTTAAACAAGGATTTACATTTAAGCCTCAGATTCTCTTCATATTTGGATGTTCCTGGACAGAAAAAAACAAAACAGATTTGTGATGATGGCTTTGCATTGACATCAGCCTGGAGGTCATATACAACAAAGTGTGAAATGGTTGGAAGATTCTCTGACACAGCAGTGCAACCTGGGATTCATTAGGAAAGATGCTGAAAGGAAACTGCTGCTGTTTGCTGTAGCTAAAGCTAGACTTTCGTTGGTAAGATGTCTGTCTGCTGTTAGTGTCTGCAGTCTATGATCTCAACCAAACCAGGAAGGCTTTAGTATCAAACATAAGGTAAGAAATAAATGCTGTCTTATAGGAACTGCACATACGTGTTGTGCCCAGTCAAGATGCGCTTTATATCAATCTAAACCAGTGGTCCCCAACCCCTGGGCCGTAGACGAGGGACAGTTGGTACCGGGCCACAAAGGGGGAAAAAAAAAAAAAACACTGGATTTTCTCTACCACATTGGACTCATTCCTAACGCGTCAAGTCGCTCGGTCGCATGTGTAAAATACATCCGCTGCTTTCTTAATGCGGCTCTGCCGACAGCTTAATTGAAACCCCTCAAGCTAGCAAAGTCAACAAAAAACAAACATACTTGGAAAGTTACTTTTGGCAGAAAAGAGCCAGAGAGGAAACAGAGCCTTTGACTTCTAAATAAATGAAAGCTGCATTTAACAGACAAAAACCAGGAGCCCGTACTCCTAATATGAATTTCTTCAACAGTTGTTCCCACATACCATAATAATAATAATGGGGAAAATTCACCTCAAAAGTCAGTCGAGGCTGAAGGTGGCATCTGATTTTTTTTTTTTTAAGCTTTTAGCTTCCACTTTGACAGTTGTGGGTTAAAGGAAAATCTATATTACACTTTAATGGTTCCTATGCCCACTCAAGCCTGGTACAAGCCGGTCTGTGAGAATATTGTCAAACATTAAACCGGTCAGTGGCGTGAAAATGGTTGGGGACCATTGATCTAGATGACAAAGTTTATTGAATTGTTTGACAAAACTGCTAGTAGTTACCTTGTGACATTCCTTATAACTTCCCAATATTCTCCAAAACTACCAAATTTAGTTTAACATTTGTCTCATATCAGGCCCAAGAACCACAGGATTCTTCATGACATTGGAATAACATTTAAAAATAAGACGGCACAGCCAGAAATCAAAACAAATCAACAACAAAAAAGGGGGATCATTTTGATCCCAAACAAAGGATACACCAATCACTTTTTTACCAAACAATACCACCGTCTCTGAAACTGAAAAACGTTCCTCCTTAATGACCCACTCCAAATAAAATCGTGTTTTTTACATGTTCTTGTAGCATAATAGAGAACACGTAAAAAATGATTTAAGTTTAAAATGACCTTTCTTTATTCAAAGCATGTTGGATCAAGATGAAAATCAGATGTTTAAAAAAGCTCAAGTTTATGATGCAGCCGAAGCCTCCCTTCACCGTTCCAATTCTGAAGCATCCACTTGCAGACAAATAGATCCATTAGCATCTTCGTTTTCCTTGTTTTAGCTGCCATCTGGCTCAAAACTGTACGCTTGCATAGCTCTGATGTTGCTTACCATTTTCTTTTGCTACACTAATGTTAGCTGGGCTATTCAGGTGCTATTTTGTTAGCAGGAGTGAGTGCAAACAGAGGCCTGATGGAAAAAATTAGCAGAGCTAACAGTCCCGCCCACAACCGCCCACTCTGTCTACAGAAAATGTCTAAAAAAAACAACACAGGCTTTTTGATTGTGGCTAAAACCTGAATAATTAAAACTAAAAGACCACTGGGAACGACTTTACAATAGAAAAAAATAAATAGTTGGAATGGGGAAAAAAGACTTATCACCTCCCACAGGCCAAATAAACAAGCATTTGTGCATTTCTTCTCTAAATTTCTGTCGTTAAAAATACAATTTGGAAAACCCTTAAATAAAAACCTAAATTATAATTGGATATTTGAAACAGGATTTTTTTCCAGGACATCGTTCTTTCGGTCATAACCCAGAGCTTGTGACCATAGGTGAGTATTGGAGCAAAGATCGACCAGTAAATGCTTTCTGGCTTAACTCTCTTCACCACAACGGACCTGTACATTGACCGCATAACGGCGGACGCTGCACCAATCTGTCTGTCGATCTTGCGCTCCGATCCTTCCTCACTTGTGAGCAAGACCTCAAGATACCTAAACTCCTCAACTTGGGGAAGGAGCACTCCATCCACCCAGAGAGGACAAACTACCTTTCTCCGGTCAAGAACCATGGCCTCAGACTAAGCGATGCTGACCCTCATCCCAGCTGCTTCATACTCGGCTAGAAACCGTTCCAATGCATGCTGGAGGCCCTGGTTCGATGAAGCCAACAGTACAGCATCGTCTACAAAGAACAGAGAGGAAATCCTGTGGTTCCCAAACCAGCATTAACACAAAATGCTATACTAGTGATGTTACTAAAAAATACTGTAAAGAAATGACAAAGCCATAAGTGATCATTGATTCGATGTATTTTTATTTTTGAATCCTTCTAAACTGGGATTTTTACTTTTAAAAAAACAGTAAAAGACAGAAAATTAGTACATGCTCTTTAACATTTAAGTCCATAAAAAGCCTTTAATCTGTGTCAGACTCGCTCGAACTCAGCATTAACCAATCAGCAGCAGATGATAAATATTTTAATTTTTTGACTTGATCTATTTTTATCCTGTTCAGAGTCCTGAAGGGGTTGATAAAATATGAAGTGATTCTGATCTTAACCTGCTACAACATGACTTAGCTTTACAGCTTGAAATGTCACCAAAGCTCCAGCCTTTCAATGTTTGATAAATGTTTCTGAACATGAAGGCAATCAGTCATTAGAACATTTCACAACTCTTAAAATAAATTGACCTTTTATGGAGGTTTTTTTTTTTTGCTACCTAGACACAACCTAAGTTTAGCTCAGCGTGTCACAAATAATCCTCATGTTTTTGAGGTTTTTTTTAAAAATACCTCTTTGAATTAGTTTCATAGCAGATTTTACTGGTTAAAGTTTATACTTCCCTTTCAATTGCTTCTTTTTCATTTTTGGTGAATTTTATGGAATTATGCATTTCATCTCCAGTTTGCAAAATCGCGTGCACTTTGGCATTTCCAAAAAATTGTTTAACCCTTTTACAAGGGAGATGAATCTGAATTCCTCCCCTACCCATACGGTTCCTCCCTATTGCTCCAATTGTAGTGGCATTTGGAGCTTTAGCGGTGTCTGACCTTTTTTTTCTTTTTAAGAGGGAGCAGTAGTGGCTTAAAGCTGGCTATCCCTGCGCCGGTAAGGCGATCTGCGTTACGCTGTGGCGCAGAGTAGAAATGTATTTCTTCTTGTGGGTGTGCTCTGAAGCACAGAAGTTTACATTTAAATGTGAGTATTGACTTTTTGCTTTAGCACATCTTTTAAAGTTGTAAAACCATTGTTGCTATCCATTTTCTGTGCACTGGCAGCTACGTGCTAAAGTAGATGACCGGCAAATATTCATGACGTCATCGGGTAGTATTTTCCATGTCTCTCTGCTTGAAGGGGTAAATGTAGGGGTAGGGGAGGAATTCGGATTCAGCCTTAGTTCTAGCGTTGGCATTCTTTCGACTTCTGTAACTTTTCAACCGTTTAAGCAATTAACATACTTCCAGTGGATTCTGAAACTGAAAGAAAAAGCAGCCTTGTGATGCAACACTTTACAGTAGTGAGGGAATCAACATGAATTAGCTGAATCTGTCAGGGAGAAAAGCAGCTTTACACCGGTATTCAACCCTTTACGCTGATTTTGTTTTTGCATATTAATGCAAAGTCATTATGAAAAGCTGTTTTCCTCCCTGTCTGAATCAGCCGATTCATGTTGTTTGGATAAACGGTCAAAGATTTACAGTATGTAAAAGAGGGTATACTGAACTGTCACCGAGACATCTCCGGTGTTAAAGGGTTAAAAAGACATCACAGATGTGAATTTTTACAGTATAAATGTAGCCTGTGCGAACACGGTCTTTTATAGCCAAACTTCGATTTTCTTCCAAAATGCCTGTAGACTTTAGGATGCAGCCTCTGTTTTTCCGTTTCCGTCAAAAAACATACAGGAAAAATGTTTGACTGACTGGAGCCTTTTTAAAATGTGTTTATCAGGAAATCTCATCAGTCACGGCCTGCGCTTCGACTAGCGTGTGCATTAGCGCTTGGGTAATTTTAAAGAGATCACCTCAGTGTTCAGTGGATCATTTCATCCTCCATCACCTTTGTTGAAGTCACCATTTTTTTACTTGCTTTCTTTGCAAAATGTGAGTTTCTGATGGAGTAGGTGCTGACTTTAAAAGATGAAAGCTTACAGCATTAGCTGGAGTTGCTGCAATTTCTACACGGTCATATTTTACATGTCACATTGACAGGAAAAACGAAAAAGCACCATTCATGTTCTGTGTGTGTCTCTGTGTATGCGCCTGCTTCTGTGCTTGAGTGCGTTTTGCACTACGCTGTTAACCTGTAGCAGAATGTCAGCTCTTTGCACCATTACTCATGCAATACAGAGCATTAATTATTAGTGACATAAAATCAGTGACACACACGCTGCTGCTGGTCTTTTTTCCCCTGCCCTCTCTATATGCTGCTCTTTCTCCCTGCTTTCTTTGTGTCTCAATGGTTTCATTCAGGGCCACACGCTAGCATTACTCATGCGCGCACTCGCAGACGTTTAGATACAGCATTCAGACACAATTAAAGCTCGCTCTTTGAAAAGCAACAGAACGAATTGTCAGTCAGACTGGAGATGTTTCACCGATGTGAAATATTTGAGTTAGTGAGATGTGAGGCTTCTAACTACCATATTGTTGGAAAATTATACTCTAATGGTGTGTCTTTCAGCCTCTGAGACACACATGCACACACAGCACTCACAGCCTTTTTGTCATGGTGACAGTGAGAGGGTTGAGCAAAGAGGATGCCTGAGAGATGAGCTGGAGAAGGTCATAGAGACGGGAAAAACAAAAGTGGGAGCATTACAAGAAGTTGACTCTCCACTGTTTTTTTATTTTTATTTGCTAGTTCAGACTTTTTTCTGTCCAACATTTTTGAAGTTTTTTTATTTTTTAATATAAATCAGTTTCTCTTCTTCTATTTGTTTCGGACAGCCGATTAATGTTTAGATTATCTTGATTGCAGAAAGTGTTCTGTACAGCAGCTGTCCCCAACCTTTCTTAGGCCTTGGACCGGCTTATTGCCAGACAGTATTTTCAAGAACCGGCCATTTAGAGGCTGAAGTGGGTGACCAATTATTTTCAGTTTCAACAACTTTATCAGCAGCACCATTCTAACATTTATCAGCAGGTTGCTGAATATTATGCATCATTATTATAGTGCGGGGGAACAATTGCCACAATGAATCCATATTTGGAGTAAAGACTTAAGATTATTTTTCACTGTTAAAGCTTCCTTTAAGAGCAGCTTTCTTTTATTTTGAAGTCAAATGCTCTCCTTCTGTTCCCTCACTGGCTCTTTTCTGCCAAAATAAACATTCCAAATACGTTTGTTTTTTGTTAACTTTGCTAGCTTGGGGGTTTCATCGTAGCGGTCGGTGCAGCCGCATTAAGAAAGTAGCAGATGTGTTTTGACATGTGACTGAGCGACTTGACATGCGTCAAGAATGAGTCGGAAGTGGCTAGTAGTTTTAAAAGGGAAAATTTGTAGGTTGTGTTTTTTTTTCTTTATGTGGCCCGGTACCAACTGTCCCATGGACCGGACCATCTGTGGCTTGAGGGTTGGGGACCACTGCTGTAGGTCATGCACAGTAAAATCCAGCAAAAATAAACAAAGGTACTTTTTCTTTTTGAACCGATTCAATGTCTTAAACCTGCAAGGAAACTTTAAACATTCTTAAAGCATTTTCCACCCTTTATCATTTTACTTTGACTTTGAGTAAAGAAATGTCACCGTATTAAATAGCTTTTATCATCATGGAATATCTTTGGTATTTCAGTGAAACAGAGATGTCCAACTTGATGTGCGCTTGGTGTTTTTCCAGCGCTCAGATGTGCGATTGAACAGCATATATACACAGACACTCATGTAAGAAGGCGATAAGCCACAGAATCAGCTGGCATCACCTTAAGAAGACTAACTCTTCCTGTCATCACTCAGAGAAGCGAGAAAACGGACGGATTGAAGACTCTGACAGAGGTGAAGATTTTATCATCATTCCGCCAGAGTATTCATCCTCTGTCACTTCCTTTCAGCGGTAATCTCGCGGACAAAGCTGCTGGGCCGGAGACACACCATATTTACAATCATGCAACACACTTATCCACACATCAAGACAATTTTGTCTTTCCACCTTCAACCAACAAATTCAAAAACTTCATATTCATACTTGATTTATGTTAAAAAGGAAGGATAACCAATCATTCATAACATTATTTTTTTTATTTGTACTTTTTCTGCGAAAATGTCCTTCAAATTCTCTTTCTCATCACAAAAAACTTCAGTACAGCATAACTTTTTTTTTCATCTCTACTTTTTTGGTTTTACAACTACAACTACTACCAAGAAAGCATTGCAAATAAAATAATATTAAGATGACAAGAGCCAACGTATGACATTTTTCAAAAGAAGTAATTTCCTTGCGCCTTTGAGGGGCACAGTATGTTGTAAAATTTGAGCCAGTTTGGTCATTAAATGACTCATATTGATTTACAGTTAAAGCATGCATCAAGCAAACACAGGAAACACGGCAGACGACTGGACGAGGAACAAAAATCCTCTTTTATTGAAGGGAAAAACAACAAGCAAGACAGTAAAAGAAAAACAAAACAAAGGCCTGCAGTGGAAGGTAGTCAAAAAATTAAAACTAAAATAGTAGTTCGGAGAAACCTTGGCAGGGATGTGAACAAAGCACAGACAAGGATCTGGCATTAGGAAAGCTGGCAACAGAAATACTGAGGAGAATTGATGGCAAATAGAATGCAGGAATGAGGTGATTGGTGACAAATACTGAACACAGCTTTAGAATAAAACAGGAAGAACTCTGCTCCTTTATTATCTTTTCAGGAAGAACCTGGAAGATTTCATAGAATCTCCTGTGAAATCTCCTGTTTCTGTCTTCACTCATTTCTGTGTGTTGAGTCAAAGGCATTGTGGTTGTGCAGCAGCGAAAAAGACAAATCCTGAGAAGAACATTGCTTTCCCCGTAATTAAAGGCCCCGTTCTAGAGTCTGAACACTTTATCCTGATTGGGTCTTTTCCAGCATTATGTAGCTTTAGTGGTTTATGATGACTCATAAAATCAAACTGCTGGACGTTCCAGTTGAAAAGGCAAAGATGATGTATTCCCTGTTCCAGGACATAAAGGATCAAAGCTCTTTACTCTGGCAGCTGACAGGTGTTAGCAGTCACGTTTTACAGTAAACACAGCCCAAATATTGATCCTTTTTGGGACTGATGTGATTACCTTTACTTGTTGTTTTATGATTTTGCACCGATTCTTCTGGGAATTGAAAAAATCCTCAACATTTCCAGCAATGTTAGGCAAACGTTCTGCATGTGTCACCTCCGTTGTTCGGGTCACCATGGAAACGATTCCTACCACAGTGGGACACCAGGGGCAAAAATCTGCTTAGTTTCTGACATCATTTTCAGGCAGTGGGGGGTTTCTGTTTTGGTCAGGGGTCCTGACCTCACATCCTTGCGGAGACAGACGGGACATCAAAACTGTGTCATTATTAGTGCAGTTGTGCAGCGTTTTCACTCTATATTTCTAATCTCTCTCAGCTAGGTTTGATATTTAGCTGTTTGTAGCATCTTTTCTGAAAGTCAGCTGATTAGTTTGAACAGTCCAACTCTTCCCTTGTAAGCTTGTGTGTGTGTGTGTGTGTGTGTGTGTATGTGCAGTCGGGGGTGTGGGAGCCAGAGTTTTTGTGTACAGTCTGTAAGGCGGGCATGGCTTTCAAAGCCATGTCGAGAGGTTTAAGGGTCTCACTAATGAGCAAGTCATTTTCCCTCAGATTAGCATGAGTAGCCAGACTAATTTTCTGTGTGCATCCCTGAGCACGAGTGGCGCGCGTTTGTGTGTGCGTGCAGCTGTGAGTGCGGGTCCAGAAGTCATGTCTTGAGGTTTAAGGTTGAGCTAATCAGCAACACATTTCCCCGCTCATTAGCTTCACTTGGTTGATTAGTTGCACACTCTGTGTGTGAAAGCGTGCACGTGTGTGTGCTGGACCAACTGCCTGATTATTATCAATAGACTCAAAGGAAGCTTTCCACTATATGGTTTATTCAAACATTGTTTTTTGTGTTTGCAAAGAAAAGCCCCAAAACATTTTATCTGATGTTTCTCTTTGTTTGCATGTTTATAGGATTGCATGTTATGAAAATATAGTAATAATATGCTGAACAGTGCGATTTTTAAAAGGAACCTGCCAGTGTGACGGTAATGAAAGTCAATGAGTTTATTATTAGTTTATACCCTTTTTAGGTAGAAAAAATGTCTCCATTACTTAATATACTTGGTTTAATCTCAGATTATTATTGTTATTTTCTTGTTCATGTTACTGTTTTGCATGTGCAGCAAACTGAAATGTCTCGATGAGGAAATGAAAAAGCAAAACGTCCATGCACTGTGGTTTTAATATCAGGGAAAATAAACTAGTTTGACGCTTATTCCTTGACATTAATGCATTAAGGCGTGAACAATGACTGCAAAGAAAACTATTCTTTTTTTGTTTGCAGTTCTTTGTCTTGTACATCATTTTTCTTGCATTCATTGGAAAGCCTGTCATGAAACATGTTGGTTCATGCCATTTCACACTTTTATTATTTGTTTTTAAATGTGTGGAATTGAAAAAAAAAACATATAAAAACATTTTTTAATAAAAATGTCAGACTGTTTTGACAAAGCTAGCCTTAAAAGAAAAAAAGATGAAAACAGTCGAAATACGCAGGTCCAGTGCGATTTCTGGAACTCGCCAAACTCGCTGTCTGACCTTGGGTGTTGCAAGTCATTGTCACACTTATGAACAAGGAAATGAGTAGCAGCATTCAGGACAACAGGTAAAGTGATGAGCTGAAGCACTGCAGGAGTGTGGAAACGTTTTGGCTCGTTGGCATAAAGGGTTCTAAATATTGTCAGACGGGCCGGACCATGAGCAGATGCATGGAGGGCTTTGGTAATCCACCTCATAAAAGAGAAAAATAATATGAAATCTGGACAAAAATATGCTCTAATTTTGACAGAAAAATAATAGATGTTTTAAAATGGAACATTTTGGAATTTTTATTTAAAAAATGTGACTTTATTTCCCATTTTAATGCCAATCGGGTCACCAATGGGTTGACATCCTCCATGGAGAAATGCAAATTTAAAGAAATGCTGCATTTCTGTGGTGTTGGAATGATTGAAAAAATTATTCTCTGATTTGAAAAACACACATGAACATCAGAAAAATAACACAATCTTCCAACACCACATGAATGCTCAATAACTTTCTGCACTTAAACTGAGATCAATGTATTTGTAGTTCACCATTGATGGTTAGACATAATTACTGGGAAAATTAAACATTAATAAGGATTAACAATACAATTAGATCCAGTTTGGCGGGCCAGATTAGTTTAAAGGGCCACATATGGCCCCCGGTCTGTAGTTTGCCCATCTCTAAGGCAACAGCTCGTTCTCATAAGTTCCGTTGACTTTTCAAGTTGTGGTGCAAGGGGAACCAGGCAGCTCCTGAATGAAGAGGCTGCTAGCAATCTGTCTTCAGGATCAGAGCTTGTTAAAAGATTATGATTTCTGCTTGAACTATATGAATGAATATACATAGGGTCAACAGGTGGATCAGATAACAGGGCACATTAAACAACTAAAACAGTCAAATAATGTGGTATATGACTATATTACCCAGAATGCCCATGGGCCAAGAACCAGACGATTAGTCAGATGGATTGATTGGATGTTTTCTAGCAAACAGTGTTGTTGTTCATGCACATCTCTTTATCTGCAATAATTATCCTTTGCAGAGAGTGCCACAAAAATATTTTTACAATATACATGAGTTACATTGTTCAAATGTAACTCATAGAAAAAATACATTTACTTCTTTAGTTCATTACGTTGAAGCACACGGTACTCCTGGAGACTTCTGACTGCAGTAACCACCATACTCTGATAATCCATCAAGGTTCACACTTTGAGAAAATTTAAGGATTTTAAGTGTGCTGAATGGTCAGAAAAATACAATAATCATCAGCAATCAGTGGCGAGATGGAAAGGGACTGTTGTGAAGCCCTTGTGTTATATCATTCATACAGGCTCCTGTCAAGAGTTGTATTCATTGATACTTTTGCACACATCAGTGGAATATGTCACAGTAGCACCACAGAATATGGTTTTGCTCAGGTTTATCTTCAAATGGCCTTTGAGTTGGGCTTCTTTGGCCATATGTTTGAGCTATGGATCAAAGGGTGGTCTTTGTGACCTTCTGCTGGGCTCATTAAGTTTGTTCAAAGTCCTTTCCCTTGTCAGATCATCTGCTGGATTATCTATGGAGTCTAAAGAATATTAGATGCAATCCTCAGTCAGCTCCTGTATTTCTGCAACCGTAGCCCACACAAAGATCTTTTAGTGGCAAGTTGTGAGTTCAGCCCAGTGAGAACTGGGTTGGAATCTTACCACAAGACAAAACACTCTACAGGTATGGCTGGCAGTTTTTTTTTTAAAGAAGTTTGTCAGTTCAGCTTCAAAAAGATTTCAGATTTCCGCAGAGTTTCAACTGAGTGATAGGAAGCAAATTCAGGGGCAACTGTGGAAGGTTGAAGGTTGATGGACAGTTTTACCTTCCCCTCAAAGGTCTCTCTTCTCGTATAAGCTTAACCTTGTTCAGACGCATCTTAAATAAATTTATTTCTTGTGTAGAGGTATTTGATGTAGAATCTCTAGATCTGCTTCCCAGTTGGGACAGGCCTGCTGGAGTTGGTTGGTTTCATTTCAGCCATATATTGTACATTTTCCCAATTTTGCCTGAGAATGATTTTAGCTTGTGCTGTAAAAGGTAGCAGGAATCCTGAAGGTTCAAATCATGAAGCCAGAGCTCAGTAGATAACACTTGAATCCAGTGACTCGTGAATTACTGGTCTGCATTTTTGTAGCCAAGATAGTCAGTTTTTCAGTGCCAGACAAGACCAAGAGAATTGTTTCTTGGGGGTTGGACTTGTCAGTTAATGACCACAGCTCTCAGCAGACAGGCGGATCAGGACATTTTGGTGCAACTTAAACCTGACAGATGCTAGCATATCCCTTAGCCAATCCACAACCACGTTTCACTTGACAACTCTGCACTTTGTTGGCAGTTGTCAACATTAAAACACTTTCCAACAGATAATCTCAAATTGTCACCAGACTGGCAGCAATCTTCCACATGATACTGTAAGACATATGATAAGACATTGTGTTGCTCAACAAAGGCCTGCGTGCAGCGTCATCACCTCTTGTTGACTTGGATCTACACTTTGAGCTGCTGTTTCCAGAAGCTGGTAAATTCGCTGCACTGAAGATAGAATCCTTGTTCTCACAGTTAGCACAGCACACATGATTCTGGTTCCTTTTCTTTCTTGAACATTCCCTTTGGTTTGAGGAACAAGTCTTAAAAGCTACTTTGACCTCATTCAAACTATTACTGATCATCATGAGAGCTATCCGTACTCACTGCTTCTATTCTTTCAGTCGTAGTGGTCAATTGACGATTGAATGCTTGACACCAAAATTCATAAGAAAAAAACAATCCTGAGCACTATATTAAATGTGGAACAGCCTGCCTAAGGATGAAAAAATCTTCTTTTTCACATCATTCAGTTTTTTCATGTTTTAATTTGATTTGATGAACTGCTTGTTGATGTGCAATGTGTGTGATGGGGCTTTTATTATGATTACTATTTTTAATGCTATTTCTATGATTTATTTATTGTATGCAAAGGACTTCGAGGTGTTCTGTGACAGGAAAAATGCTCTCTATGTTGGATTTGGATTTGAAAAGGAAACAAAAACACTAGAAACAAGAAGTTAGCAAAGTACAGAAGGCTCTTAGGTTACACTTAAAGTTAAAAATGTGTTATTGAGCTTTGGAACAGGTCAATATTTTTTTTCGAATATGCTTATTTAAAAATAAAGGTCTTTGTTTTGGTGTGAACTTTTCACGTTAATTGAACTAGTCTGTAACGTTTTACAGCTTTTTTAATGACATACTTGAGAAAATTGTTTCTTTTTGCAAATCTAAACGAAAATGTAAACTTTTAAAGAAAAGGTTGTCTGTTTTCTTCAGCTGAGAGCATTTAGTGGTCAGGAAACTCTTTGTTCCCTCAATGTTTTTCATTTACTTTTGATCTTCTCTTTTGATAGCATCTTCATTTATTCATCCCCATTAGGTCATCTGTCATTTTTCTATTTTACTTTTACCCATCAGATATTTCTTGACTGATTTCTGTGCTTCCTCTTCCCCTGTTTTTTCTCTCAAACTAGTGCAGCCTGTCTCACTTTTCTATCACTTTTTTTTTAAATCATGCTCATTTTCTCCCACTTTTTTTCTATTTTGTACCTTTTCTTCTTTTGACTCTTGTACATATTTTTCCCTTTGTCGTCCTTCTTGTCTTTCTGAGTCTCTCTTTTTCTGATCGCCTCTCAACCAGCCCTTTGAATGTGTGAGCTGCTCAGCCTAAATGATTTTCTATTACTGCCGCCTGTTAACAGGGCTCCATTTGATCAAGCTAATGAAATTGAAAACTTTCATCTAAGCCAAATTGATTTCAAACCTGAAACCGCATGCGGACAGAAGCAGGAAAAAAGGAAAAGGCAAAGAGTATTATGTTAGTGGAGCGTGACATGCACTTCAGACGCAAACAGAAATCCATTTGTCTTTTAGCTTTTGTCCTAAATGGAAGAAACACCTAAATGCTTGTGCATCTGTGTCCAGGTACTTGCTATCATGTATAGTATGCCGCAGAGATAAACATCAGATAACAGGACGTCTGACAGAGATCGTTTGTGATTTTTAAAAGATAAATTTAAGTCCCAATTTCATGCTGAAGAGCAGCAATATTCACATTTTTAGTAAAAAACAAAAAGGGCCCGTCAGTGCACAGAGCTGTCAGTAAAACTTTTTCTGACCTTTATTTGGTGAAACACACACAATTATATATATATGTATATATATATATATATATATATATATATATATATATATATATATTAGATGATGTTACAACTTCTACATTTTTTTAAAGCAGCAAATATGAACTTGTTGATAGGTGAATTCAATATTTCAATTATTAACCAGTATTTCTTTTATTGTAGGTGCAGCTACCTAAAAATGGTACTGATTCTAAATAACCAACAATAATAAACATGAGTGAAGTGTTTTTAAGGAAGTTTAAATGTTATCTTTACCTTGGAGTTATTCTTTCATACTTGGCTATACTTCGTTGGCTTTAGTCCTTTCTTAAAAATTACTTTAAACTGTTTTTTCTAGATTCTGAATAAAAAAAACGCATTCAAACTTTAGAAAAAGCTAATCCGATGTCAGAGCAAGACATTTGTAAAATAAATCAAATTAGAAATGAAATACACTGGAAATATGGCTTCATGAATCAAAAATTGAAGGTGTTCTTGCAGATTTGTGCTGAGCTGTAACTCATTTGTAAGAAAGTTTCTAAAATGTTTATGGAGAGCTTTTGCTATATTCCCACTTTTGCATCACAATTTCAAACAAGTATAGAACGTTACTCATATCCCCTTAAAACAGATTTCAGTTTGAAACAATATACCCTTTAATAGGTAGAATTGTTTGACAGTAAAAATTTTACTCTCAGATCTCTATTTCATCAAATGGAATTAATTCTGTTATATTTCAATTATTAAGCCTCACATTTTTAGTTTGGTTTTAAACTTTCACGTTTTGTGTCAAGAGTCTCAGCAGTGTTTTTGGTCTTGTCTGTTTTTTTACCCTATTTGTACACATCAGGTAATTACCAATGAGTGTACTTATTTGTTCTTGTTATAGTAAAAAAAAAAAAACCCTAAAACAGAATAACACACTCAATTTCCTACTGACTGTAGAAACTTGCATGTAGAAATGGTAGAAAAATAGAGATTTAACTGAAAAAAAAGAAGAAGCAGACAAAAGTAAGGGAAAACAGCAATGCCAGACAGAAATGGGATCATTCTGAGTTAAAACAGGAGGCATAGATCTGTGGTCGTTCCTTTTGTTTGGTCACTGCTATATTGTCAAACCATTTAAGCTTAAAAGCTCTAAGATATTTACACTTGGAGCTGTTATTTTGGAGATCCTTGTTGTCTTCGTATGTTGTCCTCAAAATAAAAGGCAAAGTCATTTCTGTTTTTCTGCAAATGTGTTGGAACAAATGTGGTGTTATAGGATTGATATGCTGAAGGATTTTTAGGCTTGCCTGCACACATGTCCTGAGGTTCTCTTCTGTAGCTGTGTGAAGGAAGTTCAGGGATCTGTGTTTATAATGCTTGGCTCAACGCTGGTCCAAAATACTAAATGACATTAGCCACAGTGTGTGAGAGAACGCGTGGAGGGGAAGGGAAATTGTTAAGGGCAGGGAGAAGCATGGAAGACTGTTTAAAACTAGGCAAACCATAGTCTGGGCTCTGAAAAAAAAATGGATCAAGTGATGGAGGGAACAAGAGTCAGAGAGATGAGAAGAAGATGAGAAAGTAACTGCATGAAATCGACGTGTGGGTGGTGGAATGAAGGAAAAGTGGAATGAAATTAAAAAAAGAGGGAAACAGACAGATAATAACAAGTAACATGAAGAGAAGGACAAGATAAACAGATTCAGAAAACAAAGGATAGGAACAGGAAGGGTATTTGGGGAATAAAAAAGCCGGCGCACAAGAGGGAGATTAAACATTTCCTACTGTGTTGCTTTTAGGCTCCAGGCTGACATTACAGCTGAGATTTCCACTATTTACAAAGCCCCCAGTAGCATCAGAGCTCCATCTACATAATGTTTAACATGCTCAACTCGGCTGCGCTCTGCCCATCAAAAGGAGACGCTGTAAGGATTCTGGGCATCAATCCCTGAGGTCTGCAAGAGTCCATGGAAGCTGGAGCAACCAAACCCAAAGAAGAAAAAAAAAAAACATTTGTTTTTTTTTCTCTAAATTGGACAATTGTTTCACTTTCCAGAAGTGAAAATCCTTTTTTATTTTTTTTCATCTCCTTTTAGATCATCCATCTGCCAAAGTTGAACTTTCTCTCCCTCTCTGTATTTCCTATTCAAGTGAAAGATTAAAGGAACCATTGCATTACCTGTACCTGACAGGATAACTACATGCTCTAGGAGATGCAAGGAATGCCAGCGACGTCGCTGAAACAGGTGACACCAAAGCAGAGAATATTTGACATTTCAGTGAAATGTGGCATGAGCCTGCAATTATGAAAAGAACAACTGAGGCTGCATCTATTGTGGATCACTGACAGCCTGGTGATTACGCACGGACTCACTAGGAAAGACTACACACAACCATCCCCACAGGCTTGTCAAGGGAACTTAAACCCACAATTTCCTACTTCTTATAACAACTTTTATGCTTTTGCAAATGGCTTTTATGGATTGTAGTTTCTTTGTTTCGCCTTTAGCTCCAAAATGGTCTCCGTGCTGGAGCAGTTTATCTACTTTCCCACATCTGTATTTGTTTTCGTCTAAGGTGGATTTGCTTTATAAACTATAAAGACAAAAACTGGAAGGACAAAACAAATAAAACTTTTTCACTTTATGAAATGTAAAAAAAAAACGTTTTTTTCTTCTTTTGAATCATATTTCATACCTGTTTTCAATCAGGCTGAAGTTGATAAATGCATCAAATTTGACAGTTCTATCAAAAAGAAATAGCTAAACATGGCAACAAAAATGATCCCAAATAAGAGTGTTTGATTCCTCAGAGGGTCTTTTAGGAAAGTCTGTTGCTGAACTTTCTTGTAAGTTGATGATAAAGATATAATGAATTATGATTAACATCTGTTATCATGAAACTGATCAAAAGAAGTGTTGTTTCACATCATGTTCTATTATTGCCAGCCAAAACCTTGAAGTTATCTTTGATAGTACTGTGTGCCCTCGTTTATCATGGGGGGTTACATTCTAAAAATAATCTGGGATGGATAAAAACTGCAAAATAGATGAAGATGTAGATGTCTTAAGGTTGTAAAAACCCAACACTACACACTTTAAGTACTTTTCGGAGACAGATGTCGTCATATTCTGACTTTTCTCTCTTGCTCAGACTCTCAAAGTTTAAACCTTTGTTGGAAATTAAGTCCAGTATAATAGAATGAAAACAAATATCTGATCGCAAAGACTTATGTAACTCTGGCAAGCTGAACACATTCTATACAAGAGAGACGGCACAGAGATTGATTGACAATGATCTACAGCCACTCAGGACAAAGAAAACAATGCTCTTTAAAAAAAAAAGCATGAGCATCAGCTCCAAAAATAATATATATTCATCTGACAGAATAGATGGATGGATCTGTAACTATACATGAACATGACAATGCTTTTCACTGAATCTTTTGGAATAAATGGTCACATAAACAAGTTTTAACTATCCTAGATGAATTTTCTGTGCTTTTAGGCAGGTCATCTAAAAACATCCTGTTGCTCTTTTCTATTTTCTTGCAATTTTATTAAAAAGGCTGCAGTGGTGCAGCTGGAGTGAGGTGTGTGTTGGTGTAGGAGTTAACACTCTCCAAGCTCTTTTAAGAAATTTTGTTTATGGTTTTAAACGTCTTAAAGATTTGGAGAATAATCATTCTAACTCTCACCAATATCAAGCACTCTTTGTTACCAGTCCACTGTGAGGAGGCACTGCTATGGACCCCTTTTTTAAGCCCATAATTTATTATTTGGTGGTTTATCTGGAGCTTAATTCAATGGAAAATTTTCTTTATCTTCTGTTTCTTATGGAGATGACATTTGAACCTCAAGTTTCTTCTATTCTATTCTATTCTATTCTATTCTATTCTATTCTATTCTATTCTATTCTATTCTATTCTATTCTATTCTATTCTATGGGCCCAACCATTTATACAGGCTTTATACAGCCTTTATTCAAAATGACCTGTGACCTTTCTGCCTGCTGAAGCTTTTGACCCTGTTACATGTGTTAAAGAACTGCTTTCTGTGAAAATGTACCAAATTTTCACTGTCTGTGTTTTCTGAATGCCATGTTCTGATGAAACTGCTTGTGATGAATGGTCTTTTCATTGTGCATTGAAGTCTAAAATCAAGTAGAAAAATGCAATAAGAGATCAGATTAAAATGAGGCAATAACTGATGCGAACATATCAGAAAGCTGCTTGTTTTTATCCTTTTTCTCTGAAACGTTTGCATTTCCCTGATGATCCACCAAAGTTGAAATTTAAAAAAGTGTAAACTTTTCTCTGATGATTGTTAAATTAGCGCTGCATATGAAAGTGCCTCTTTACTAAGCGTATTTGCTGCAGTCTTTATTTTACAGCATTGGTCTTTAAAAGTGCCATCTTAATCACAGCAACAAAGGTCAATCAATTTGAAAAATGATGTGGGTGCAGTGCTAAATTGTGGCTGATGAGCTGCAGCAGCAAGATAGGTGACCTGCTCTCAGACCTCTGCAGATTGATATAAATGCTTACAGATGTCGCCCAGGCGTCACCCAGAAGCTCTAAGTTAAAGTCAAGTGGAAACTCGCAGAGAAATATTTTTCCTTTAAATTCTAAACTACTCGCCTTGTCAGACGAGTAGTTTAGAGATGGTGTGAACTGAATAAACACATTCTTGTTACCTCCATTAAGAAGACATTTCCTTTATGTGTTGAAAGGGAACAAGTCAATTTTTGAAATAAACTTAGACCAATGTTCAAAGAATTTACAGACCTGCTGCAGTTTTGACCATAAAATCCCTTAGTGGATAATGAGTTCATAAATGTGAGTTTTGAATCTTTTTCCAGTTTTTTCCAAATAAAATGTGTTTCTTTAAAAAAAAAAGGGACAATACTTTAATTTCAAGTTATATCTTAAAAATGGTGATGTCTTATCTAAAGCCTTAGTCACAGCTGCCCTTACAGGTGGACGAAAAATGGTCAAACTTGTACGAGACACTTTGGTGGAAGTTTCAAGGTTGTTGACTGCTCGGTTAGTCTTTCTATCAAAAATGTCCATGCACATTTTTTACTTATGGGAATACTGTGAGCAACAGGTCATAGAGAAACACTAATGCAACATGTAGGGTGAAGTAGCTGAGACGCAGGCGTGTTTTTTTTTTTCAACCCCAGATTTTACAGACTGCTCAGGAAGTCTGCTAAAGCTGTTTGAGTGATAAGTGTGCTCTCCTTTCAATGCAGCTTGACTGTTAGAACTTAGGAATTTAGACAATCAGAGTGTAGTTTATGTAGGCATCCTACAGGCACTTACGTAGTATCAAGTGCACACTTTGTGATGCAGCATTCACTCGAGGTTAGTAAAGAGCCAGTACACACACCTAATTAACAACTAGAGTGTGGTGGAAGGGAACCTTAAGACAGCATCACCAGTCATAAATTTCTATTAGCCTTACGAATAATTCCCAATACACTTACCACACACACGACAATGTTTTATTTTCATTATATCCATTGATGTGGCCGTACAAGCCTCGAGGGAACTGCAGGACACACCTGTGCTCCCCTTTAGATGCGGCTGCTCTTCTCTGTGACCCTCCGTGGGCTCGGACAACCCAAAAACTCACAGCACCCGTTCAGGTCAACCCCCTGGATGAGTTAACCAGATGTAAAAAGCAAAGATGCAGCAACTGCTGCAGGATTTGAATCCAGAAGACTGCAGGTGTGAAGGTTTCCAGATTGTAAACAGATTTATTAAATAAAGCAAAGACACAAGCAAACACAAAAACTGAAAACTAAATAAATAGACTGAAAAAATGAGGATCAAGCTGAGAAAAACTGAAATTAAGGTGGCATTGATAAAGGAGCGTCAGCAGAGATCATTTCAAGCCAAAGTCAAGTGTGTAGAAGTGTGGAGATGGAACAAGTTACACAGAAAAAGGAATAACATTAGCAAACTGAACAAAATGTAGAAACCAAAACTGCAATATTCAGATTTAACAAGCTGAAGAAGACAGGATTAGAGTCCCAGATCTTCACAGGCAGATATTTAAATGTTGCAGATACAATTCAAGCTGATTTTAAAAAAATGTTGAGTCCTTGAGGTTAACAAAGTACTTTTTATGTTAGTCTCATAAACAATTCTGAGTTTTAGGATTGGATGCTCTATAAGGAACTGAGGTGTAGATGTGTAAGAGTGTGTAGTGAAAGTGTTGATCGTTTAAAGTTTCATCAGAGCAGGAGTTTTCATTTGATAAAACCTTGTTGACCTCTGAAAGCCTTTGTGTGTCAGACCTGAAGAATGAAGTCACTCTCACAAAAGTGTGTCTACTCTTTTCCTGAAACAACTTGTTGCAAAGGCAAATAAAGTCAGAGCTTTTTGTTTTTGGACTGGTGTGGTGGGGGGCTTTTCCCGACTTTTTTCAGACTCTGTTGTTTTTCTAAAGAGGGAGGAAGCGATTAGCTGCCCGTTAACGAACCTCTTAACGAAACCCCACTAATGAAACCTGAGGGCAGCTCTGGGATGGCTTCTGTGTGCCACCCTAATTAGACTGCCAAATGAGAGCTCGTTATGCAAACCAGTCAGAGCGAATCTGCATATCTTTACTTGAGACATTTAGGATACATAGACAAATGTTTACCTAATGGCAGCAAAGGGGAAAAAGTGAGAATGAAGCAGTAGAGGAAGACAAGTGGTTCGACAAGATGAAAGTAACACATTACTGCCCAACTGAGAAATAGGGAGCTCTCATTTGGCCTAATCTAGGGGTGGATGGTTAAGTTAAAAAAAAAAAAAAAAAAGGTGAATTTGTCAAAGTGATTTGTGGTATTATTTCACAATTTAACATTTTTTTCTTTTTTAAATTTCTATAGTTTCATAACTAATCATCAGTTGATGTAGCGGAATTGTCACACACAGTGTTTACAGTGTTTCCTCACTATATCATGGTTCCCCTTTCACGGTCTCACTGTTTTGCAATATTTTTCACGTGCAATTTTCCATTCTTTTACTTTTTAACATCACACTGTGTCCTGATTGGCTGTTGAACTTGTCAATCGATCTCCTCCGTGCCTTACCCCCTGTACAGCTTAACATGTTGGCATACATCTTCTATCACAAGCAGATCTTTGTTTGCAACAATATTGGATACATTTTTCCACGAAGGTTTGAACTTTAAATGCATTCACACCAGGCTTGAAAACGCACATTCAAGTGACCACTTGAAAATCTATCTAAAAGCAGAAATACAGCATATCTTCTAATAGTAGCCCTACCGTTTACTCCAAAAATTTGGCAGCCGGTTTTGGAGTCGGGCTTTTATTCCATCTCATACAGAATTGTGATGGTTAATGGGTTCGTCTTGCAGTTAAATTTGGTTAAGAAATGCAGACAACAGCACCTGATGAACATTTTAGGATTTATTGAAATGATGAGAATATTGTATTCTGTTCTAATTAGCACTGGCTGTGAACGTTCATTTCTCTTTGAAGCATCATCGATCTCTTTGTCAAAAATCCTCTATGCTTTCATGCCGATCATTTTCCTGGAGACACGCACAACTTTCCGTCTTTGCTCTATAATCCATATTCAAACCAGTTCTGCTGCCGTCTTCTCCATATCACCATCTGCTAGGACGCCCTCCAAAATGTGGTGCATTCCATCGCTACACTGGCTCAAAACACAAATACAACAGACACCTGGCGTCTGCGTGACCCGGGGAAGATGGGTAGATCTTAAAGTGGCTTGGCTACTATTGGAGACCTGCGTCAATTAGAGACGGGCAACAACTGGAAGATAGACGGCATGCGTGTTTCGGGTTTCCAAGTTTAAAACTCTTCATTTATATATAGCTATGCAAATTTTTAAGTCAGTTTTCAGGTTCTAAGGACAAAACATTGAACTCGTGTCAAAAGTTAAAGCAGTTGAACTTTGATCATTCAGGGACTTGGATTTGGCTGTGACGTAAGTGTAGTGTCCTTTTCAAAACATGGAAGTGCCAACCATTTGAAAATCAATCATGAAGGAGAAATTAAGAATTGCTGTTTGTGTTTGGCTGTAATTACATGACACATGAAAGTCTTTCATATGTCGGAATAGATTTGTGAGCATGCACTAGTTTTACGTAGCACCAGTCCTGTGTAAACATCGCATGCTAAAAGCACGTTCAAGAACCCTCCTTGAACGCAGATGACATGCCCGGTGTGTACGTAGCATGAGAGTTTTAAACAAGAGAGAAAAGTGTCAAAATGTTCATGTCTGTCTGAGAAAGAGTGTATGGAGGATTTTTACAGCCTTAAAAACATATTTCCCTACCGCGGGTTATTTTAAAACAGAACTCCTGTGATAAACAAGGGAACACTGTACATAAAAAAATAGATCACCATCATTATTGGCTCGAAGTAGAAGTCATTTTGCTTGGCTTGACTTGTTCTCAGGTGTTTGATAATACGTGTAAGACCTTCTGTGATTGGCTCCTGGGTGAAAAGCGTATTTCCTACCAGCTGTCTCTGGGGTTGATGGTTTGACCTCTGCAAACAGGGATCCTGATGGATCACTTGCAACAGCCAACACAGACCCCTGTATGCTGTGGAGAATGACGCTGCATATAATGCTCTATGAGTGCTGCCATCTGCCCGTGTAAGGTCAGCTTTCCTGTGTTTTAGATTGTGTGAGCCTTTTGTTAGTCAACTATACTCATTTTGATGGTGAAATAAGCAATCCTCCTTTGGGGAACACGGCGTGGTCGGATATAATGATAGGTGTGTGCGTGTGCCTGTGAGTGCGAGTTTTCTGTTGTGTGGATGTTTGGCTCATTAGAGCAGTGGTTCAGAGGCGATTAGTTATCGTCATGTTGCTTGGCCTGCTGAGTTGTGGCACAGTCAGCAGCCATCTTTTTTCCACACTCTCGCACAAACAAATGCACACACACACTGAGCTCTATAGGAGTTGTAGAAGTTTTTACTTGTCCCCCAGTGCTTTGTACAAACACAAACACCTTCATAACTTATCTTAAACCCCTTATTCCTAAACTTGGATTTGTTGTAACAGACCCACAACCCTGCACAAACACACACATGCTCTTTCCCAAATAATGACACACAAACCTAACACACTTGGTCTCTTTATCATCCACCCCTGACTTTGTCCCGGCGACCTTGGGCGATCGTTGCCAGTGGCTGCTGCTGAGATTTCTGCATAGGGGGTTGGAGGGCGGATGGAGAAAGGCTTGGCCTGGGATCACACAACTTTCATCCCTCCATCCATCCGTTAGTGCGCCTGATGAATGGGAGAAAAGTTTCCCTCTCTATTGACAGATGGCTGTGCAGCTTTTTGGAGACTCATGAGGAGTTCATTTATAATAAATCCTCTTTAAATTCCAGCTGCAACAACATCATATCATTGAAAATGGTGTGATTATGTTTTCTTCGATCAGTGAAAGTACACCAACTATTTCCAGGTGATCTACTTCTGGTTAGAAGCGCCAAAGTCTGACTTTATTTATACTGTTTTGAATATAACTCCAATGGAAATATTAAGAGAGAGCCATCATTTACAGTCCTGCTGTAAAAGCATAGATTAAAAGCGTGATATAACAGCTACTCATGCGATCACTGGTGAACAAATACAGATATACATTTTTAAAGTCTGATCATCTTTTGGTCAATGTTCAAAGCATTCCCAGTTTTTTTATCAGGACTTTATTAGGATTTTGCCTGCCAAAAAACGTTGTCCTTTTCTAGTACATAGTTTCTGCAGAGAGGCAGGAGTTCATTAGAAATTCACCTCGAAGTTGTGGGTCGGACTGTTGGAAAGGAGCGACCCCACTTTCCCGTCCCCTTTGCTGTAAACTCGTGGCCTGCCCAGCATATGTGCTATGTCACAACTACACTGTTTTTCAAACAATATTTGTTGTCTGCTCCTTATTCATGATTTGAAGAAAAAAATACTCAAGAATGCAATTTCGAGTTTAATATATGTCCTTAATATATGTCAACAGAAAAATGCCACAAAAACATGTTGAAAGCAAAATCTAATAGCATGTCATAAATGTCCTAACTTCTGACCTTAAACTACATTTGTTTTGTGCTAAACTCTTTGACACCAGAGCAGGTCACATGCAACAGCAAAGTAAAACATGTCGTCTGAATTGTCGTAACTTTTCAACTGTTCACGAGATTAAATTCTTAAGCAGAGAAAAGCACATTTGCATCAATTAGCCACTTAGTGCCAAATCGGTGCAAAGTTACTTTACTCAGCTTCAAAATCAGCCAATTTACATTGATTGCATAAAGGTTTCACTACAGTAAAGTGTCGCATATCAGTACAAACGCAAATTTTTGCATGACGGTTCAAAGCCACTTTTGTCTTCAACAAAGTCGTCTGATTTATGTTGACTGCGATTTTCCTATCGGCTCTGCACCAACATGCAACACATGTCATACTTATGCAAATTGTTGCACATGAGCGCAAAGCTGCTTTTTGCCACTTTAGAATCTGCGGAAATTACGTTAGTTGTGCAAATGGCTGGAGAGCTATGCCAATTCAAAGCATGTTAACACTGGAGCTAAAGCTCGGGTGTTGTCAAATTTAACCAGGAAAATGTTGTTTCCCAAATTTAGCAAGATAAAGTCAGTACCTGACACACAATACACAGGAAGAATAGTTACATTATTTTTAATGTCTAAATATTAGCAAGTAAATGTAGCCTAAGCCTAGAAGAAACCGCTTTTACTGTCGGAGTTAGAAATTCTAACTTTGTAAGGCTTTGACACATGAAGCAAACATTTGATGTTTAAATAGAAATTGGATTTGGGGAAAACAGGCCTGACTTGCCTGCAGTGTGGATTTGTCTCTTCTATCCTTTTCACTGAGCTACAAATAATCTGTCAAGACAACTTCTGTTTTCCCTTATGTCATGACGAAAACTTTTTAGTCAATCTCTTTGAACTTGCCTGTTCTGTCTAAGACTCGTGTGAAGACGGACTTTCTGGCGCTTTCTGCTGTAGCCCAAAGTCCTTTCAGTCAAAGCTTTTGTTCAGATTTTCTGAAGTGAAGAGGCCTTTAACCTTGTAATACTTGGTTATTTGATTTGATGACAACATATTGATGTAAATGTCTGATGCTACTCATGCACCAGCTCAAACTGATGCGCTGTCAAGTATGTCTGGCAGTATCAGTCCACAGTCACAGTCTCATTGGCCACACAGCTGTTAGCTGCCATTTTGAGGAACAGCTGACATTTGCTTTCTCTCCCCATCAGATACATTACTGGGCCTGGGCCTCTGACATTTTTGGCAATGTGTGTCTGCGTGTGCGTGTATGCACGTGTCTGTGTGTGATGAGTTACTTGGGCATGGCTCACTGACATTTTATTGGATGCTAATGGGATTCATCCCCCTGGATGCTGGATGGGAGGCGAGCACGGCTGGCTGTGTATAAATGGCGCCTGTCGCTCACCTGTAGGAATGCGTGTTGATTGTGAGCAGGGAGGAGCTTGCAGCGACACATGGGCGGTGTTGGATGAAGGTGTATGTCTGTGGTGTGGTGGATGCTATGTCAGGGTCTGCTGTCCTTGTAACAATGTTGGTTCATGGGTGGGTGTGTGTGTCTGGAGGGCAAAGAGATAAAGGCGCCTGGCTTTTTTTGATAAGGACTCCCACCTCAACCTCTTTATCACTTCACTGTTCTACCTCTTTACTCTCCATCTCACAATTTCATCTCTATCCGTAGCAACAACACCGCCTCTTTCCCCTCTTTGTGCTCCTCTCTCGATGGTTCATCCTGCCAAGGTTTGTCTATTTTACAGTCAGACTTTGCCTCCCTGGGTGAAATGAAGATGCAGTTGCCTGAGGCAAGCTTAAACATTTAACTGTACTAAAGTTAATTTATTATTTACAGGATCATGAATTAATTCTCTACAATATGAAAAAAATGCTGGTTGTAATAGAAAGTTGATACTAAAAACACTGATGTAGGGGTGTAGTTTATCATAGAACAAGTCCAGTTTATAGTGATTCAAGTTTAAATATTACTCTACACTTTAAATGCTAAAATCCATTATTGTACAAGTCAAATAGGGGCTTTTTTTTAGAAGGTTAACGAAAGTCTTCTTTAGCATCCAATCTATCAAGCATGGTGGTGGACTGTTAATGATTTGGGCTCGTAATGGTGGAAAATTGATTTGGTGGTTGCATTAACACTATACAAACAAACAAAACAGCAAAAGTAGCAAAATATAATTAGATGATGAATGCATGAATTAGGTTTATATGCGCATTAACATTCCTTATCCCAAATAAGGTGAACTAGAATGAATCATGTGACGGTGCCTGTTGGCTTTTTTCCTCACTTAAGGCTGAAGACACTTCCTAAAATGAGAATATAGGTCACAATGCAGAAAGGGTTTTTTTTCAGGATGTTTCATATGGGTAATACATTAATATTGTTGTATTTTTGTAAATTGTTTCTATACCGATATTACTTAGAGGATTTTACCGGATCAGCACAAAAAGAAATCAGCATAACTGATGCTCACAGATTCAAAATGTCATCTTTGGTATTGGCAATCGCAGCAAAAAATACCAAATAAGAAAAAATAAATATGTATATAGATATGTGTTTAACTTTGGATGATTTATTGTATCTTGATATTAAAGACAAAATAAAAATTATTGTCAGTCTTGTTAATCTTGAATATAAGATTGTCAAGTTTGAATTTTGCAGAGCAAAAGACGTCCACAGTGTTTTTTATTATTTTCCTGTAGCTGACAAACTTTACTGGATAAAGTTGTCAATTCTGTTTTGTATTTTTTAACTTTTTAAACTTCTATCAAGCTGAGAGTTAGCTAACACCATCCAGGGTATTACAATTCATGGCTGCACCTCTGAAATGACTAAAATGAGGTTTATCTTTTTAAAAGGTAATGCCGTAGTTTTTTTTTTTTATTATTCTGGGCTATAATGACTTCACTTGTTTTTCTTTATTCACTGGACTGAAAGCTTAGGGTTAGAGTTAGGAGGCTGAAACAAATGTAACAAAATACCATCATTGGCCTCTGACACTATTCTGACAGTGATTCTTATCCATTTATATATGTGTCAAATCACAGAGTTGAGTAGCATTTTGATAAGTATGGCAAGCAAAATGTGTTATGCTACATAATAGCTAAATTGACCCATAGTTTGTTCTTTCTTTATGTTTTTCCTCTCGTGATGTATCAAAAACACAAAGACATGAACTTAATATACAGCATAGATTCTACAGTTTTACCTTGTTAGCTATTTATGACCCACACAATAAAATAAAAAGAAAGATAAAGCAAAATACAATAATAATCTTTAGTTTAACTCTCAAATTTGATCTAAGTATTCTTTTAAACTGAAGAATCTGTACATCTTCTCAAATCATTCTGCTGTGAATTCTAAAGTGTAAGTGTATAGTTAAACAATGTGAAAAGAAATAACTTGAAACATCTCTCTGTCTGCCTTTCTGCTGGAAGAACAGTAAGAAAGTTTGTTATCAATATTACAAACCTTTGATGATTTCTACGCTTTTCTTTCCCCCCCCAGAGAGTAGGGTCAGCTGCAATAAAAACCGATGAAGGATTTAGAGGGAGATTGCTCCCCGTACTTTGGAAAAAGGACCTTCGTCTTGCCCTACCACCCACTTAAGGACTGTAAATCAAGCATACATATAGATAAACTAGTGAAGGATTAGCTTGAAAGTGGTTCTCAGCAGGAAAGCAGACGTAGCCTGTGGTTCTGCGCTCTGATCTTTCTCCTTTTCCTGAAATCTCCTTTCTCAACACATATGCTTCTTCTCACTTTTAAGTGTCACGAACAAGAAAGAGATGCTGTGTTAGATCAGTTTCTCTCTGGTTGGCATAATTGAAACACGTTTAGAAGATTTCCCCTCCTTTGTTTGTTTGTGTCATGATGCATATAGTTTTTTTCTGTTGGGCATCTGTTCATGCTGGAGGAAGAGAAGAATCCCTCCATCTGTACCTCCCCTCCTGCCTCCACTGTTTCCTGCCCTAAATACACATTGATTCTCCTTCTTTCTCACTTTTATTTCTTTTTTTACTTTTTACTTTCATCCTTGGCCACTGATTTTCCACTCTATTCATTTCCCCATCTTATAATTTAGGTTTCCATCGATTTCTCTTCCCTCCATCCTTATTTACTTTTTCTTTCTGCCTTTCTTCTTTATATCTGCCTGTCTTTTTCTGTCCTTCTTTAATACCCTCTTTCCATCCTTGGACCATTTCTTTCCCCTCCCAGCTGGCTGTTTAGGTGCTGTTTGATATCTGATGTTCCTATGAGAGGTAATTAAAACCTTGAATTACAGACTGCATGTGTATCCGGCTGCATGTCTGTAGATTTCTATGGATTTCATACTAAATTTGCCTCGGGCTAAAACTGGAAAATGTTTAGGACAAACCACAGCTACATATAATGTAAAAAGCCCACACCCTCATTACGGCTGTGATATTCTTTATTCTTTCAGATTGAACTGCTTACTTCAAACCAACCCCTTTTTAATAAACTAAATATTGTTGAAAATATAGGATTTTTTGTTTTGGCATGACAGAAGGAGATTCATGCAAACATCTTTTTAACTTTTAAATGTCAAGAAGCTAAAAATTTAGCTTTTTTTCAGCCTAATTGCTCTAATGGAGAAATCATAAAAGGAATGTGACAGGTACACATGTTCTCCCATTTATGAACACTCAGGACGAGAATAACTGAAAAAGTTTAAGCTTATAAATTACAAAAGAGAGTCCTTTTTGGAAATTAATTTTAACAGGTCTAATGCAAAAGGATATAGAATATGTATATATATATATATATATATATATATATATATATATATATATATATATATAAATGACTTAGCAATAGATTTTTTTTGAAGATCTCCTTTGTAGTTTATACTTTGTAGTGTAAGTATAAAACAAAGTTACTGCAATGCAAAAATCAATTAGCTGCATGCAAAGCAGCACATGCCAAAAGATATTTTGTTCACCCGCTGCCCTGGGCAAAATATGTTGTACCATTTATTCTCATTTATTCTTCTTTTGTTGACGTGTTTTTCTTCATCTCTGCCCCTCTTTGTCTTTATTCTTCCATATCTCTGCATCGCCGATGTTCGCTCATGTGCCACTTCTGTTGTTTTCTCACTTGCCTGTCTGTTTCAGCTTCAGCCATGTCACCTCATCCATCATTCCATGTGCACATTTGTCTCCCTGGGTGTGTGTGAGAGACAATGAGTCAGTGGGAAATGGAGAGAGACACCGTTCGTCTGTTTTTGTTGTTGTTGTTTTATCTTTTTTGAAGGCACTTTGAGATTAGAAAAGAAAACATTTATTATGAGTGCTTTACTTTAGTCTCTGTGGGCTTGAGATAAAAAAGGAAGTTTACTTCTACAATATTTACTAGAGGTTGACACAAGGTAAAACATTCATTAATGTCTTGCTTTTTAATTGCTGTTTTAAGCCAATTCTTTATTTTTGCTTTAATAGATGAATGTGAGCCAGCAGCCCACCAAACTTAAAATTCTTTCAATCCACGCAATCCTGCTTAAACAACTGCTTTGCAAGGGGATTTATCATTGTATCTCTAACAGAGTGGTATCTGGTTTGACAGCTTTTAGCTGCTTCTCTGGATTTAAACCAGTACATTTGAAATGATTTATCTAATAGAACTTTTCTAAGATCTCTAAATTTTTCTTATCTCTTTGTGTAGCTTTTGCGCAGAACTTTTGCCTAATTGTCAACCTCTTGAGTGGGCAAAATGTAGCATGAAGTGGTTGTCTGCTTCGTTGTCTGTCTAATGAAGGCCCTGTTTCACATAAAAAAACTTCCATAGTTAAAAATAACTCAAGTTGGAGTGCTTTTAACTAACTGTGAGGTTAAAAACAATTCAGGCAGAAAAAAATTTAAATTGGGTTAAAATGAAATAACTATAACACCAAAAAATTAGTTTTTGCCTCCACCAACTCCTGTTTTTCCCTTGTCCTTTATGAAAGTTTTAGGTGTGTTAAAAATACTAGCAGCCATTAGTGAGTAAAAATGGACTTGAAACAAGTTCAGTTCTCTTGCTTAAAGACTTGTTGCATGCTCAATAAATTTGTAACCCAAAAATACATTCCATGAATATCCCAAGAAATGGGTTGAAGACATAACTCACATACAGACATAACAGTTGTTAAAGTTCATAATTTTCACAATTTACTGTAAGAAAGGCAAAAATCAATTATAATTTTAACTCAAAAACAAGAGCTTCTAAGAGTAACAACAATACAGATTGTAAAAGCAAAACATGTCCATCACAAGAGTCACTCAGCTGTGTGTTAATTTGCTGGACAGGACAAAAAAAAAAGAAAGAAAAAGAGCTTCAGTTTGAGACAAAGATCTATAGTCTGTATGTTTATCTGGTAAAACAGAGGACCTGGATGATTATAAACTTTATACAAACTAGTTAACAAACAACACAAACACAGATTGAAACCATTTTCTCCTAATTAATTCTTTGTTAAATCAAACATATTTGACAGAACTATTCTACCAAGTGTATGTAGATTCTAATCCATTTGACTTAATCTGATTAAGAGGTAATGACTTTATTTTGTTCTAAATGCAACACAATGCAGTTTGCTATTTGCTCTCTTAAGCTTTAGTATCTTAGTATGCAAAACACTCAACTGTTCAAAACAGTAACTCAGTGCATAGACAGAAAGTGTCTGTCCCAGCGTCCCAGAGCGCGTAGGAGGGTTACCTGCAAGAGCTACTGAGTGATTTCACTTCTGTTGCAACATCCTGATTGGGTTTTGACAGTGTGAGGATGACAGCGATTCTCCTTTCTGCTTTTTTTTATCACAGCACATAAACGAAAATTGTGCTGAATCATTTGAGAATGTTGCTATGAAAGTGTTAAATGTGTCCAAAATAGTAGCAACTGTTATTGAGGAAAAATGAACTCGAAACAAGTTAAATTGTCTTGCTGAAACAAACTTGGCATGCTTAGTGTTGGAAAAAGAAAAAAGAGCTTGGAAGGAGAGGATGGTTTCTCATAATAAAAGTATAGAAGGGGAAGAAAGCATAAAGGACAGGGGGAAAAGCAGGAGTTGGGAGGGGGAAACGGTAAAAGATCACAGCTAATCGATGGGAGGTTTCTGTGCTTTTTGGCAATGCTTCAGAATTAAAATGTATCTGCAAGGGATGGCAGAAGAAGCTGCCAAATGTAAAGCATGATGATGATGAGTGAAGGCAATGACGAACAGAAGGCTTAAATCGAAGCTTGCTGTGGATATCAGATGAGTGGCTCACCCCGACAGCTGAAAGATCCACTGCTGTCCTTCTGACAGACTGCATAGGTGACTCCCTGGGGGATTGTGTCTGCACCTGATAAACAATATTAGGCAGATGGCTCTGTGCTTACACATGAAGGAATTGAGCAGCTTCCCAGTGACGTTGTTTGAGAATATAACCTTAGTCACAATATATCCTCTCCACAAAGTTCTCTTACCAAAGTGGTCAAACTCAGCTAAACCAAGGAGGAACAATTGTTTATTAATAAAGTGTGAACTTGTGGGCAGATGGAGAAATGATCACAAACAAACAAAAAAAAGTAGAAAATCTTGCATCATCCACCATATTTGTGTGGTTTCACACAATAAAGTACATGGAAAACTCCCACATATCTGAAGGTTCCGGTTCAGCACCATGGACAGCACCACCACCCATTACTGACGTCAATGGTTAAACTGAGCAGTGCAGCAAAGCAAGCAACATTTCATCCAACAGTTTTATCACAAAATACACATACACATAAAATACACAATTTACTTAAAAAAACAAATTTACAACTTTAAAAATACTTTAACCATCTGAAAAAAACTATTTTTACCTTTTTAATTTTGTATGTTGACCAAAACATGTGGTATAGCTGTCTCCTTTTATAAATAATATTATTTTTTAGAAAGTAAATACTAAAAAAAAAAAGACATTTAAATGTTTTTAGATGCTAGAAAAAATGTTAAGTCTTTAGTCCTTCAACTTTCTAACACAATTTAAAACAATCTCAATTGTGGATTAGGATTAGTTTGTCGAATTCAAAGTGGAGATCAAAAGCTAAACTTTTCACTTTTGAAAAAAAAAATATTGAGTTTGTTAATATAAATTAAACTTCACTTTAATACTGCAAGACATTTCTTTGAACAGACAGTATTTTGCCTTTAGACATCAAACCATGAGTGCATGTCAGTTACGAAGCTTATTTATAGAAGTTCTGTGATTTACACTGTTTGCCTGGAGTGTCTGAAAGTGTGGGAGGAAATGACTTAGACCAGCGAAATGAAGAGTATCAAGAAAGGGAAGACCAGAGGATGAAGGAAAGGAGAATGAGATTTAGTGAGAGTGGAAAAAAAACTTGGAGATACACTCAAGAAGTGAGGGGGTGATATTAGCCAGGGTGAAAGTGAGGACAAGTACTTTTTCTTTCTATCCTTCTGTCGTTTACTTGGCAGAGAAGCTCCTGTGGTTGTTCCAGTTTGGCAGTATCACTTTGTACTCAAGCTCTCCTTTTCACTATCTCTCTGAGTTAATGTGGACAAATAAAAGGGGACTTAATGGGCGATATACATGAAGAGACAAGAAAACACTTTCTCCGTCTTTTTCTGAGCAGATAGAGAGAGGGACTGGTGTCAGCACGAAAAAGCACAAGTGCCGTATTAAATTCAAATCTCACACACGTATAATTTTCCTCAACTTCTCCAGCTTTTACTGCATCTTTTTTTTTTTTTTTACGAAGCTGTGCTTCAAATTTGACATATTTCATTTACATATCAATTTATCTGAATATATATTTTTTTTCCAGCCAGATCTAGTGGGAGGAAAAGTGGCACACAGTATTTATTCAAAGATGTATCCATGTAGTAGAGATGGTGGGCCTGGCCTTCAGCTTGGAGGATGAACCCTCTGTCTCTGTGTAAAAATATGAAATCTATCTGCTCCACTCCATTCTAATACATCTACTAGGACATGACTAGATCCATGTACGTCTTTGTTTTCTGAGCTGGCATCTGGCTCAAAACTAGTAGTGGGGGTGGACTTTACAAGCAGTCCTTCCCTCAACTCAGAGGGGAATTTCTCCAGAACTACTACTGCTTTGCAGAAACGATATCCAAGAAAACAACACAGGCAAAATTATAATTAAAGGAACACTGGAAAAGGTTTTAAAATAAATCAAAAGGTGATCGGAGTGTGACTTTAAGCATAATGAAATTACAGTTTGTTGTTTTTTAGGTTAATAAAATACCACTTCTTCCATATCTCCTATGTACTCCAATTGGTTTTCATCCATTGCATGATTGGCTTCAACTTTCTTTTAGTTTCTGTGAAGTAAAAACTACAGAATTTTGAATTTTGTTGTATTTTTTATTTTTTCCCCCCCTTTTTTAAGGTTTACATTGAGGGTTTAGATGACCTTACAGTTGTGCTTACAACATTTTCTTGCAGATATTAACAGTTTCGCTTTGATCCAAATGCGAATTGTTGTTTACCCTTTTACTCATCTAGTTTTTATCATAGTTCTCTCAAGTTTCCTGCCTGCATATGCAGTGGAGAACATTTCCAGGAAGCTGTGCAGAGGGAGCAGCTGTCAAGGCAGGGTTGAAGTAACGGTGGCTATGCATCACTGTTATTATGTTTGTGTGCACATGCAAACGTCAGTGTTCAAAAGATTGGAAAGAACGACTTCTCATATGTAGTTTTTCTGGGTGCACATGTGTGCTGTGTGTGCTTGGTTAAATCTGACAGTCTGTCAAAAAAAAAGCTTTTTGGTCATCATTTATACCACACATGGAGAGATGTGCTCGTGCACACACAAACAAAGAAAAAAAAGCAAACGTTTGATTGTTCCATTCTTGTGTTCATGCAAATTTTTTCTGTGTGCTATCATTATGTTGTATATTTATTTGTATTTGGCTTGTTTGCACTTTTGGGATTTTTTAACTGAAGTAAAAAAGAAGTGAAACTTCTGCATCTCCATGAAGTATCCATTTCGTTTTCTGTCTGCTCAAATAAGTCAGATTCCTATCTAAAATCATGGCATCGAATGCACAGGCGGAAAGACTCAGATGAGCTCACAGCTGCAGAGTCACTAGTGTTGTGGGTCATCGTAGGTCAGGATTAAAGGATTTGCTCACAGGAAGTTGCTCATCCTTCGACAGGAATGAGGCGAAGACGAGGAGGTTGATGTCAGAGTTGTTTTTGAAGAGATCTGCATGCCAGACTGGGTGGCAGGACGGTCTTATCGTCTACTGGTGGCAGCTCCCAATTCTGCATTCTACATCACTGTCTTCTGATATTCTATTAAAATGTTGAATAATATCACATAAAAAGATGCAGTTTGTAAAAAAAAAAAAACAAAAAAATAAGGTATAAATTTGCTGACAGAATGTGTTTTTTATGCTGAAAGTTTATTTTTTTCACTCAGACTTTTAATACAATAAGGTAAAGGCCATTTGTTTGAGGTGCTATTTGCACTAAAAAATGATATTTAAAAAATATGCTGGCATAATATCATTTTAGAAAGCAGTGTGCTTGTAATTCTGGATAATTTACCTCATTAATTACAGCTTTCATTGTGACTACAGCAGCTGATGAATTATGCAGAGCGGCTGTAATATTGTTGCTCCTTGCAGACTCATTATTTTTTATTGCATGCTTTAATTTCTATCGTAGAAACTGCATATTTATGGCTCATTTTTAAGTCACCACTCCTGCTTGGTGTAATGCGTGAAAGAGTTTGTCTTGCTTATGATGCAAACCTTTTGTTGACTAAAACAGTCGAGGCTAAAAGTTTAAAAGAAAGAGAACAAAAGTAAAGATGTGAACCTGAGTCAGAACCTTATTAAAATGTGGTCTTAGGCAAAGTTCAAGAAGACCCACCCTGATGAAAATTGTGTTTTTAACATGTTCCCGTGGCCTTCTGCGGATGATGGAGGACACAGACACACATATATATGCACCAATAGATATACATATAGATATATTTATATATGTATATAAGATTAAAACTGCATTTCTGATTATTTCTTTTTTCAAGTTGATTTGAATCAGGAGCAGACAAAAAGTGCTGTTAAAAAAGAGTAATATCTGTGACATAGAACCTACCACAACAAGCCACAAGCTCCCTGCTCTGCTCCATTCTGATGCATCCATTTGTAGATGACTAGATTCTTTTACATCTTCATTTTCCTTGTCTTAGCTGGCATCTGGCTCCAAACTGTACAGCTGGATGGCTCCAATATTGCTTGCCATTTTTGTTGCACCGCTAATGTTAGGTTGGGAGTGTGGGCAGAGGCAGTTATCCATCTGTAAACAGATGGATGATGGGAAGCGGGCTTACAATGGTCCCGCCCACACCTCAGAGGCAAATTTCTAATGAACTACTGCCACTCTGCAGAAACTATGTCCTAGAAAACAACACAGGTTTTTTAGTGTTGGCTAAAAATGACAAAATCATAATTAAAAGACCACTGGGAACGCTTTGAAAATAGATCAAAAGATTATCGGAGTGGGACTTTAGATTAACGCTTTAGATTAAGATTTATTTTAAAAATAATCTTGCATCTTAAAATAAGAAAGTAAAATAAATGTGAGACAGAAAAGATGGAAAAAAAAGAGGTTAAAGAGCTAAAAGGTAGAGGCGAGTGTTTTAAATGTGGGACTGAAGGAAGTTAACTAACCCCTGAGTGTGTTTGAGTGTGTGCAGGTCATTCAGCAATGTAGGGCATCACCTTGTCAGAAGTATTAGATCTTTTTCATCCTTTCTCCCGCCTGTGGGGAGAACAGAGGGAGAGCTTCACTCACACACATGCACATTTGCAGCTGCTTGGTAGAATACACTCACTTGAGCTGAAACAGACAGAAACATTTTGCATAGTATGAGACACGGAGCACATCTGTACATGCCCAGTCACATTGTTGCAGCCGCGCAGAGACAGTGTGTGACAGGCTGCTGGTTTCAGACTTAACATGCTCCCTAAGCTGTCACTTCTGCCTCACTCGGCCGGTCAGAAGGATCCAATCTGCCTCTCCTCACATTTGCAGGATGAGGTGAGTGGAAAGAAGAGAATCTTTTACACTACTTTGTGCTTTAATACACTTAATGCCACTTTGGTTAAAGCTAGGACTTCAGCCTTCTTTTTAAAACTTACTTATTCATTGTTTTATACTGTTTATTTCTCATTGCTATAATATCCTCTGGCTTTAAAACAGCAACCGGTTTCATTCTGCTCACTTGTGCAGAGAAAGATTGGATGTTTCATTCATTGCAATGACGCACAAATATTTGACTTTCATGACTCCTGCTCTGAATTTGTCCTGAAGGAATGCAGGAATATTCTCAAATATTGCTGCACATCTTAATGTTCCACATTCATGCAAAAGAGGGTATCATTTCCTGGGCAGCTGGGCCTGACCTGAAACTGTGCATAGAGAATATGTTTTCTGTATGTTTTTGATTTAAACACCCGGATTCCAAATTAGTAGTTTAAGTGGTGACCAAATGCACACCAAATGCGATTGGCGTGTCAGGAGCGTCCGGTTTTATTGTTAAGTCAATGTACAAGTGCAATTTGAGCACAGAGGTACAGAGGTCTGGTGACAGGGGATTTTGGCACGGCTCAATTAAAAATTATCTCCAAAGTTACTCATATATTCATTGTTTTTAGTCTTTATTTTGGCTTGTGAGTTCAAATATTGGAATTTTGGTGTAGAATTCATGTCACATCAACCAATCAGGAATTCAGCTTTGGCCTGTGACATGTTGATGGTGTTTCTCCTCTAACGTCTCGTTGGTACAGTACGGTGAAGATCGACATGGTAGTCAGTGGATTTAGTCACAAAAACACTCTGAGACATGGGAAAGCCTTTCTAAACCTAATCGTACTGCTAGAAAACAAGGAATTGTGAATTATCTAAATTTCAGCTAGTCAAAGGTGTAAAACTGTGTTCACATTAAATGTGAACTGGATGTCTGGGGCATCCAGTTTCAGTATTGAGTCTAAGTACAGATGCGATCAAAGTTCTTGTGCCGCGGACACCCATGTGTCTTCCATGAATTGTAAGTGAGATGTACAGACAATTCTTCTCTGTAGCTATCAGTCTAAAATTTTTAGGTGGTAGCTTCTCCCACACCTGCCTGGAGCATCACGTTTATGAACACATTTTTGGACAAGAGTCGAGCCAGTTTGCAGCTCAAATTGCTTTTGGTGTGAACGGAGCATAATATTCAGAGAGCAAGAAATCTCAAACGAGCAGAACTTTTGGTTTGTTTGTTAAACCACCACCACCTTTAATGTCTGCTGCTCAGAAGTTCAAACCATCCTTTGCTAAATGTACAATTGCTTTATGATTCTTTAAAGGAAGAATTCACAGGAGAGAATTGATTGTTAGTGTTGCCTGAAGGGCCCGGATAAGAGTTTTACTGCAAACAAAAGACAAACAAACTTTGAACTCCTGGCATAGCCGTTTATACTACCTCTTATTTCAGTAACCACATATGTCTTGGTGTGTCGGTTGAAGCTAATTAAACAAATAACAAAAGAAAAAAAAGGAAAAATTGATTAAAATTAAGCATAAAAAAGCTAATCGTTCAATTTATTGGTTGGTTTGTTTATTTGAAGTTTTAAAATGAATTATTTTTTTCAAGTGAGTTTAGAATGTGACTTGGAAACAAATTTTTTTTTAAAAATGTTAAAAAAAATTTTATCAGTACACATCTGACTGTATGGTGCTCTTATGCTGGTTTAGCCTAAACATCTACTCTCTGCAATCACAAAAACATCTGTTCCAAAAAACTGCCCCCTTTTTAAGGTAAAAAAGAGAAATTCCCTTCTTCTCTGCCAACATTTCACAAATGTACCATACAGTTTTGACACACAAAGGCAATAGTTTTAGGGTTTCCTGGTTTTATAAGGACCAGAATATATTTTAGCACAAGGTGGATACTATTTCAATCAAGTAAAATAAAAGACACCACCCAATACATGACCTATGATGAGTCTACTGACACAAAATATTGAATAATCAGTTAATAAATGACACAAAGTTGATCTTGTAGATCTTTGTTTTCCTCATTCGAGCTGGCATCTGGCTCTAAACTGTACGGCTGGGCAGCTTCAGTATTGCTCGCCATTTTTGTTGCACAGTAAGGTTTGGTTGGGGTTGTGAGGGGCTGTAAGCAGCGTTTACACAAATGGTCGATGGGAAGTGGGGGTGGAGTTGCTCGATGCCAACAGCTCTGCCCACAACTCAATTCTGATGAATCATGGTCAATCTGCACAGTTTTTTTATTTTGGCAAAAAATGGGATAATAAGGCAAAAGATAACGCAAAAGATGATCGAAGTGGGTCATTGACAGTTTATTATAATTACTTGGAGCAACATTGGAACCAAACAGTACTGTTCTGTGGTTCTGTAAGGTTCTACACCAAACAAACATGTAAAAAACAAAAAATAGACTAACAGACAAATCTGTTGCTTCCTACTTCTGCTAACTGTCAGCACAGACTGCTATCATTCAATGCCAAGTGAAACTCTATTGTGGAGAAAATGCTGATTTGATTTAGTTGCACATTAAGATGTGGTAAGTCATAATGGATTCATGGTTGGCTAACTGGGAGGCAGCCTGAGGGCATGAAGACCAGCTGAGAATAATCTCAGGGAAAAATGAGAACTCTGTTGTTTTGATCCTATGAAATGTGAGAAAAGTACTGGAGAATTTTTTTAATAAAAAAGAAAACTCAACAAGACTTAACTCTATCAAACTGCAACGCTGAGACATCATGCAGCAGAAGTGCGCTTGTGTCAATACCCCTTCTAATCAAGAGACAATTCCTCATTTTGTGCAAATATGACATAATCCATCCCCACATCTCCATTTGTACAACATTCTGCTCCTTCCATGTTTCTTTTAAGTCGCTTTCATTTTTCTTTCCAGATTTCTGTATTCTCAAAGCCTCCTCCTGATGCCCTTGTTTCTCTTAACAAGTGAAGCATGCTAACTAGAGGGCGAAGATTAGATGTGATTAAAGCAACATTGGAGACTGTTTCCACCTGCTGGGCCTCCTGTTGTTTTCTCAGGGCTTCCCTCTTAGTCTCCCTCATACTTCCTATATTGTTTCCGTCTGTCTTTGTCTGCTCTTTTGTTGCGTCAGTGTGGAGCCCCTCATCGTCTGTGTTGTGTAATACTGGGAATGTTTTCTTTATGCTTGAGTATTTGCCAGAGAGCTCTACAAGCTCTCCCCTCTGAGCAGCAGTGGCATAATGAAAAGTGCACACACCTGTGCCTTTTGGTTCTTCAGGCTGCAGCAGACATGGAGAAGGAGCTGGTTTGCTCTGAAGGCACCAAAGGTACGGACTGAAGCCTTGATGCACTTTAAATTATTTTAAAGATCCTTTTGGTTTTGTTGGGTTTCCTTGATGCTGCAGATTTAAACACTGTTAGTAAAACAGAAAATGTTGAAGAAGACTACTGTTAAGATTAAGATACTGTTAAGATTACTGTTAACTTCTTCGTTTTATAACACCGTAAAAGGTGTTTCCCTTCTACTCTGCGCTTGTTGCGTTTTGGCATTGTGTTGGTTAGTATCGAGTCTGCTTTTGTTTTTTCAAAGAGAAAAGTTGCAACATGATCTCATGAATTGAAGTGGCAAAACCAAAGATCTTTATGTAGAAAAGCAGGAAATAAAACATTCAAAGGAAAACACGTTTTATTAAACCCTGGGGGGGAAAAACCCACCATTAGAACTGCTGTTCTGTTCAGAGTAACATTGAAGTGTTTGAAATGGAGACTGAGTAAAAAAAAAAATAACTGAGGACACAGGCTGAGATCCTGAAGGCAGATTATCGGGAAAAAGGAACTAAATCCTGAAAGGTGAGCAATAGGTTATTTCAAACATTAAAAAAAGCATCTTACCTGCACAGACAGGAAGCCAGACAGTTGGTGACAGACAGAATCAGATGGGTGGAAAGAAAAAGGGGAAACTTGAGCAGTAAAACGTTTTAGAAAAGACAGAAATGTACGAGAGAGAAAGCCAAGCGGTGAGGCATGTTGTTAATGTGTCCTGATGAAGCTCAATGCATCTGGTACCTTTAGCCCGTGGGAGGCTGGAGCAGCCAGTCTTACTGCATTTCCCTCACACTTGGTTCTGCCACAAACTCACACATGTATGTGCTCGTCAACATGTAGCCCGCAAAATCAGAACGCCCAGAAAGAATGAACCCACACATGCTGTCCCTTAAAGGCCCACGCCAATCCTCTTTTGAACTATTTTCAAAGCATTCTCAGTGGTTTTTAGCCAAAAAAAAAAAAATCTGTTTTCTTTGTTTGACAAAGTTTCCGCAGAGCTTCAGTAGTTCATTGGTAATTTGCCACTGAGTCGTAGATGAGACTGTCGACGTGGAACAACCCCTTCCCATTGTTGAGAGGTTGGAGCAGAGAGCTTGTGGCCCACCCAGCATATTTTCTACATCACAAATAAGCTCGTCATCAAACTGCATTTTTTTTAACCACAATTTTGATCTTAATTTATTTATATATGTCCTCCATCCGTAGAAAAATGCCACAAGAAGATGTTACAAACACTATTTTCATTCATATGTCATGATATATCATCATATGTCCATATGTTGCACATTACACATAAGTTAGGGGCACACTTTTGAAAAGTGCTTGGTGTTAGTATTAAAATCCAGCTTTCCCTGACACATACATAAACATGCTTTTTGTTGGGTGACTTTTGGGTTTGAAAGAGGCTACTTTCATACCGCGGTTTTAGCCCCAAAAAATATTTTCAAAAATGACTGTTGGTGACGTAGCACAGTATGCACCTTTGTAGGTTCATTTGATTATAAGAGAATAAAGCTGATGGACACTCTGGTGATGTGACAAGTCTAAATGACGTCAGACCTGCAGCTCTGTTGTACTCGTCCGTACACCCACCAAGTCCTGTTGGCACCAACAAAACCCTGGACTGTGGGGTTTTTGTCTAGTTTTTATTATCACTGATCTGTTTTTTTCTAAGCTGACAAACCACCTGCAGACTGTAGTTTGGCAATTGTAGCTCATTAAATGCTCGTGGTTCTGTGGCACAAAATTAACTCTGTGGGACAGCTCTATTTTATGCAGCAGACACAGGATGACACTTGCCTATAGACATTTGGGTTTAATTTGCTTTTTGCTGGTCAGTGAGCTTGTTTAAAGTGCGGCCGGTGGCACATGAATGCTTTTTTTTTTTTTAAGTTAAAGTCCCATCAGTTGTAACTCACTTAGGTGTGTAAATTTGTTCTCCGCATTTGATCCATCCCCTGGGGGAGCTGCAGTCACAGCCGCGCTCTGGAACCGTTTGGTGGTTCGACCCCCAAATGCCGAGTGTCAAGCAGGGAGGTACTGGGTCCCATGTTTAGACTCTTCGGAATGACTTGGCCTGGATTTGAACTCACGACCTTCCAGTGTCAGGGCGGACACTCTATCACAAGGCCACGCTGTTTTTTTTTGTTTTTCATTATTTTGGTTAGTGAAGCATACTCTAAATGACTTTGTTTTAGTATAAACCGCAGAGAAACTTATTTCATTTCAAATGAGACATGGACCTTCCAGGATCTAAGAAGATTACAAAGTACTCCCGAAAAACGTTTATCCTAATCTGAGCTCAGAACATGATTTGACATCATACTTTTTTGTCCATCTTTGAGTTTCATGATGCACAGAAAATGTGTTTGCTTTTAGATTAAAGTCAAGACACCAGCATAGCTGAAAACGATTAAAATTAGTTTTTATAAGTGTGCTTTTTTAATCCACAAGATGAGCTGTTTGAGCTTGATTATGGGTTTTTGTGATGTGTGGGAATTGAACACAAACCTTTTCTCGTTTTCTGTCCGTATTGCTCCATGTCTTTTTTATTTTTATTTTTCTTGTGCACTCGGGTTTGCCAGTCTGTCTCTTTGGATGGAAGTCTCATCTGGCGTGGCAAAGCAACATCAGTGAAGTGCCAGACAGGCCTGATCTTGTTTTGACAAGGGGGAAAGGATAAGGGTGGAATGGCAGCTAAACAGATGCTTACCCAAAAAAAGTCAGAATTTTTCGACTAAGTTATTCAGTTATGTGTGAATTATTTCATACCCTTCCACCCACCCCAAAAAAAAAAAAAAAAACAGATTAAAAAGGTTTAAAATTGATCAAAATAACATTTATAGAAACACATGTTTATGTTGGCATGTTCTTTTATTTTGAAAAAAGTTTCGCACATTCTTTTGCCCCCTCAGATTGTTTTTTGATGAGCTAGTTTTGTTTTGAGATTACTCAGTTACAAAAAAAGAAAATCTACTTAAAAAAAAAATTATGCTAAAAATAATATATTATACGGTTATTCATAAAAGTAGGCTTAAAAATGTAAAAAAAAAGACAAATTATAGATAAATGCTTTAAATAAAACACACATTTTTAATTTGACAAAGTTTAATACAACACATTAACCTGACAAAAGACTGAATGTGGAATTCCAAAAGCAGAAGAAGTGAATTTAGGTCAAAATCACTTGAATAAACAATATGTGAGAGGAAAGAGCAAAATCCTGTTCGATGCTCCACTGAAACTCTGGGGACTCCAGACACAAAAGCACTTAAACTGACGCCCGGAACTTAAATTTCACAAACAGACGTGTGATTACCAAAGCTGGTTTTCTCTTTATCTAACCACCTTCACTTTCCAGCAGCAAAATCCAACCAGAGGCTGTGATGCACTACCAGACTGGGGGCGCAAGAGTCAGAAAAGTCACTTGTTTATATGAAAAAGACATGCATTTAAATTGATGTTTGATATGAAACCAATCAGTTTCTTTTTTAGTAAAAACCTGCCAAAACATCAAAATGTTTTCAGGTTTATCTCTGTTCACCTAAATTTTTCAATGTAACTTGAACTTTTTTTAATACAGAAGTTGGGTTGAGTCTGAATTCACTTACAACTCCTTACCCCTGAAAGACTAAAAAGTGTGGGACTATCCACTGCCCAGGATTTTAAAGACTCACTCTGAGGAAAATCGTGTTTTTAACATGTTTTTGTGGCATTTTTTAAGATGGCAGAAGACAAAAAAATTAAGTTTAAAATTGCATTTCTGAGCATTTCTTTGTAAATCAGGAGCAGACTGAATAAAATGAGTTCGCAAAACAGCTTATTTGTGATATATGCTGGACGGGCTTTTCTTTATGCTCTCAACTACGGGGAGGGGAAGGGTGGCGGGATTGCTCTGTACCAACAGTTCGCCCAACAACACAGAGATGAATTTCCAATGAACTACCATGTCTTGGAGTACCAAACAGGTTTTATGAATTTGCCAAAAAACAGAAATTTAGAAACGTCACCCCTTTGTAGAAGTAAAAACCTATGGAATATGAACATTTTACAAAGACTAATACGACTTTACTGTGTTCTAATGATATGAACTTTTGGATCATTTATATAAAAAAAATTGCGTGCGTGTGTGTGTGTTTTGGATTTGTAGATTTGGACACGGGGAAAAAATGGGGAAATGGCGCACTAAATAGGTAGTAAATTCAGCCAAACCGTGCTTTTCAAATTTTAAATATTTGGAATATCGGGACTTTACTTTGGTCAAGTAATGATCTCACTGGTGTCTGTGTTTCTGTGAGAAAAGATCCTTCTTGACATCATCTGGCCACAATCCAAAGTTTGTTTGAAATGTTTTACATTTTGTTTTGCTGCCAGTGATTCAGTGCCACATGGTGCTCAGTTTGGTTGTATTACATTGCTTTTCGAGTTAATAGGGTGAGACAAGACAGCTTCCTAGAGGCGTGCTGTGTTATTCTTACGAGCCATTTGAAACTTCTGTCAGATGCTGGAATGAAAGATCTTGCTTGTTGAAAGTAAAAAATACGGCTTAAAATGAAATGTTGTACTGTATCCCATCCAGTTTTTATTTGTCGTTTGATGATCTAATTTTCCGGCAAAAAAGAAACGGCTCTTGCCAGAGTAATTGAGCTGGATTATCCTTCCAAAAGCTTTTTTACACATTTTGTTGACCTGTGATTGAAAGTAGTAAAATACCCAGACACTAATTTAGACAGTTTGAAGCTCTTCCTTTTTGTACAAGAGCATAACGCAAAAACAGCATCACTGATCTGATTTGACACACAGACTCCAAAAGTTCATCAGTGATCCATCTGCAGGATCTGTAACATCTGGTGGAGATCTACGACTCTGGATGGTCTACAGTCTGTGAAAGCTTTAGTTCTGTAACTCACAAGCTTCTCATAAAACGACCTTTTGAATTATTAAATGCCAAACAGAGAATTGTTTGAGATGCAAAAACTGATGTAAACTGTTTTAGAAAAAAGGCTAAAATGCAACTCATTCAGTAGTTTTTGAAGAAAGCCATGAACAAATGCCAAGAAAAAAATCCAAACTTTTATTGCATGTAATTCTTTTACATGGGGAAAATGCTGGTCACCTTTTAACATCTGTGAGTTTTCATAGGAGGACTTTTGCTCTTATAAATTTAATGTTTGGTTGAGTTTGAGATATTTTTACAGTAATCTTTGGTGCTTATATGGACATTTGATTGTGGTTCTTTGGCAGTTTTGCTAAAAAAAACCCAGTTATGTTGTATTAGAATGACTGACTGAAATGTTCTGCTTTGTCTTGAACTTGCGGGTCAACTATGGAGAGCTTTTGTTTGTGAAGTTTGTGAGGGATTTGAGCTTTTATACTCTTGAGTCAAAACTACTAAAAGCCTCCAGCATCCATTAACTGATGTGAACTCATTTTGGTTCCAAATGGATCCTGCAGGCCAGCCAATCTTAAGTCGTTCCCCCCACCCCAACACACCCAGAGATCCTTTAAGGTGGACTACGCTGGAATTTAGAAAAACCTCAACTTTTAGCTTTTTTCTAACTGCAGTTTCTCTCAAATCTCAGCTTTACAGTCCATCTGTGGGCTTTTTTCACTTGTTCTCTCCTCATTAGAGGTTCAGAGGTATTTTAGGTGGGAGTGAGCTGACATAAAACCTCTAAACAGTCATCCATGATCAATTAAAGAATTTTTTTTTTAACACAGGGGAAATTGGAGCCCAGAAATAATGTCTTTGTATATTTTCCACCCTTTGATTGTTGGGGACCAGATTCTGATTCATATGAAGCAGCAACATTTCAGATCATCTCTGCATTCATGACTGTGTTGATGCTGAGGTTTGGCTGCAGCTGAGCTGCTTAACGTCTAAATCAAATGGTGACTGTGACATTTACTCGAGATGTGCAATTTTTGCAGCTTCTGTATGGTTGCATATATGATGATGAGTTTTTACCCCATAACTATTTAGGTTTTATTTCATTTGAAATAATGTCCTGATGCCGTGTTTGTGGTGCAGAGGATGCACTGTAATTGGACAGTATTTGATTCTTGTGGCTGCATGTTTCAGAGGAAGCCCCTTTCATAATTTTATCACTCATGACTCATGTTTTCCTTTTGTTGTCTGTCTCAACTCTTCTCTTTTGTTACCCCCACCCTGTCCTCTTTACCCCCCCACCTGCTTGCTCTTCCTGTCCTTTGTGTTGTTTCTGTTTCCCTCTTCTTCCTCACGTTTGTGCCTCTTCTCTTTTCTCCGCCTTCGTTTCTCTTTGCAGCTTGCCTATCTTCATGTCTGTATTTTGGCTGTGTGGGCGTGATCCTGTCAGAACCTGCTGTTCTGTGCACTCCTGTCTCCACACATGTCGGTGTTCCTTTGTGTGCATGGTTCCATTGCCTGTTGTGTGTCTGGGTTGTGTAAATGTTGTGTACTTGCAGTTTAGTTTTTGGGATAAAGAAAGTTAAAAATGTTGGCATAGAATTCACCACTTTTTCCTAAAATACCGAACCTTATTGTCTTTCTTAGAAACATTTGAGTTATTTTCTTTAAAGTCTGACTCAATGGGCTTCAAAAATAAATCTCAAACCAAAGATTAGTTGTAATAATGGCCAGCACGAGTGACCAACAATTACATCAAACATAGAGTTTTTGTGGAAAACTCCAAACTTGGCTAGTAAAGGGTGACTGCAAACAAAGGATTGAAAGAAACTTTCAGCAGAACTGGGCTCTGTATTTGAGACCATCTGTTGTGACCCGATTGGGATCAGAGAAAACGGGACAAACATAAAAAGAAGGACAAAATCTATTGTAAGACAAAATAAATACAAGTTTTGGCCATTAGGGCTGGTGTCTTAGTGCTTCCCAGATTTCCTTGCACTACTTATCCCCGGCACAGAACAGAAGGCCTAAAATCCTGGTTCAGTTTGAACCATCTCAACCTTTAGCCTTAGTCCCAACTGCCCTCACGGGTGGATACAGGCCGTCTGCGGGCGAAAAAGGGTCAAACAGGTGGATCACATGAAATATCACAGACGTAGACCAGTGGGTGAGCAATCGGAGCAAAAATGTTTATACACATTTTTTCTGTAGACACGGTGACGGGGTGTAACGGACACTTTAACAACATGTAAGGTGACATAGGTGAGACGTACAAACTTTCCTTTTTTTTTATTCAACTCCCCTCCAAACATGCTCACTGTGCAAGGACCCTGTTAGTGCTGTTCATCTGATAAGTGTGTTCTCTTCTCATCCAGCTTAATTGTAAAGGTGCATTCACACCAGACGCTGCAGAGGCATCAAATTCACATCTGCCGCCCTGTCTTTTGACACTCATCAAATTTACTGCTTGATGCCTCGGCCGCGGAGCAGCCGCCAACAAACTTCATTCGTTGACCTTGTGGCCCAGATTGAAAAATAAAACTTGGGGATTTTTTTATTTTTGCCTCAATAAAAATAGGAAAAAACACCATAAGTCCATGGAGCTGGAGCGATCGTGCCCACTGCAAAGACATCAACGACGGCTCTCC
>BSAI01000189.1:22076209-22089684 GCA_036245035.1 Adrianichthys oophorus | reverse complement strand
CCCCCCCCCCCCCCCCCCCCCCCCCCCCCCACACACACACACACACACACACACACAGGCAGTGAAGCATGCTAGCTCTGCCGGAGCCTGTGCAGCAGCGCTCACTATGCTGGCCCGCAGGTGGCTGGCTAGCGTAGCAGGCTGAGTTGCTCCAGCTCTATGGGTTCTGTGGTAGGCTGGCGAACTGTCCAGGGTTTATTCCACCTTCAACCAACAGTAATCGGGACAGTCTCTGACAAATCCGCAGCCCCAGCGGGTTAAGAAAATGGATCGAAGTTCTCATCGAGTGGCCATATTGAATCTTTTGTTCTACCCTTTGATCTACTCCCTGAGAAAGTCACTTGCCCAAAACGGAGCCCCTGATCGCACCGCGCCCGACGCCCAAATCGTGCCGCAAGACCTCAGATTGCATCTTTCCAATGACCTAACAGTGAAACTTGATGCCCCTGCTGCACAAATTCCATCTGGTGTTAATGTACCTTAAAACTTAAGGAAAATAGACAGGGTATAGTTTATGTGAGCATCCTACAGGCATCTTACTGGCACTTGCGTATCACTTGCACACCCTGTGCATGTGGCATTCACGCACAGTCAGTAAAGAGCCAGTAAGAGCTTACCATACGCATGACAATGGTACGTTTCATTTTCATGAAGTCCCTTGGGGTGATGAGTCTCCAGGGAACTTCAATATGCACCTGCACTTCCTTTAAGATGCCAGTACTCCTCTCTACGACCATTCACGGGCCCGGATCACCCAAAAACGCCACAGCACCCGCAAAGGTCAACCCGCCAAATGTCTGCATGTGAATAAGGCTTTAACTTTCAGCTTTGGAAAAAAGGACATTTTAAATCTAGATCTGTAGACAGAGTTGGTGACTGTCTCCTGAACTGCAGCAGAGAGTTGGTTCAACAAAAGAGAAAGCACTCTGTTAAAAGCTTTTTTTTAGTTTTGGAAATCCTGCAGCCTGAAAACAAAGTGCCATTTGAGAAAAGAAAAGAAAAAGATATTTAAGGTTAAGTTGGAACCCCTGTTTTTACAGCTTTAAATGTTAAAGCAAAAGGGATATTTTCAACCAATTTTCATTAGAAGTCAGACTTTTCTGTTTTACATGATGGTCACTGAGCTGGCTTGTTCGATCGATTCCTATTCCAAAGCTCAGTTTTGATTTTACCACAACTAATCAATACCTTCACTGACATGCTGTTTGCAAGCTCAGACAAACACAACTGTGCTAAAGAGACTTTGAAAACATGAATCTGCAGCTCGGAAAATCTCCGATAAGTCAAGAGTAAAGCATCAAGTGGCTTTCACACAGCTTTCTATGTCTTCAGTGCTCCTTTTTCATGCAGGCAACATTTCTGAAAAGGACTTCTCTCTTTCTCTCTAGAGTGTTATACTCATGTAAAGAAGCTTTACAAAGGGTTTTTACACATATTAATCTATTTAGAACAGAATATTTTTTAGTTTTTTTTAAATTTTGGTTGATTATTTCATACTTTGCATTTTTTTTTACTTAATTTAGTTTTTATGTTGCCTGTAAATCAGTTATTTTTTTGCACAACACTTGATGGTGTAAAAAAGAAAAGTGTAACTTTGGATGAAAATTAGTAAAAAAAAAAAAAAAAACACACTGAAAGGACATGTATAGGTTCTGGGTTATTGGTCCAGACCTCCTTAATTATGAACATTACTGAGTCTGAAGCATTATATAAGTTCTAGAAACTTAAGCAATTTGAAAACAATTTTGAACTGGATTGAAGTCTAAGAAATGTTATGTGTGAGCTTTAGCTTTCAAATTCGAAGTGTGTTTTTGTGCTTTTGCCTTCGTGTGTTTTGCTTTGGCCCTTAAGGGCCCTTTGTGTCAGTTACACGCCTCCAAAATTAAGAATTCATTTATAGTAGGGTGTGAGAAAGGCAAGAGCCCTAATCCAGCGATGACAGCGATTAGTCAGAGTTGGTCTGAGTCAATGTTTGCTGGGCAACATTGGGACTTTGGCTTCTTGGAGCCAGCGGGTACTTTGTATTTGAAACATGACAGTGGGAAGGGCCACCATGTCCAGTTCCTATATACAGTCAATGCTATCAGCACATTTTTTAACTTGAAGCGAACTTTTAGACGTGCTGCTCCTGCTGTTTCAAGAACCTTTAGTGAAACATGTTCTCACACAGTTTTCGGACAAAATAGAAAGTGTGTCGTTCCATTTTCAGGAACCCTTGTCTTATTTCCATGTGTTTTTTTTGCTTCATTGTTAGGCTGAACCAAAAATAGCTTTTGACAAGAAAAACAATGAAACTTTTACTTAATTTGTTGGATTCAAACTTTGGACTGATAAAGTTTTAACCTTCAATCAGCCAGCATGCCTGACATCCAGCCCACACTGCTGTGTGTTTATGCCAACAGTTTTCGCCCTGATTCTTAAGTATGTCAAAGTAATGAACAGTGTGCTTTGTCAGGACTGCCACAGCAACGGGGTTCATGCAGAGTTTGCTGCCCTCACCAACAGAGAGAAAAGAAAAATAAATCTTTAAGCATTCTCAGCTCAGTTTTTTAATGTTGTCTGTTCCAAAGCAGAGTAGTTTTCGTTTATTTTTTTTATGCATTCACAGACATGTTTGTTTGTCCAGCAGAACAAAGTTGAAGACCAACCAATTGACTGTTTGACCCAACTATTCATTTAGCAGCTACCATGCTGAGTGAATAGTTGGTTGATTGGTTCTGTTCCTGACAAGCTGCATGTTAAGGTTTCTGTGGTTAGAACACTTAACCCCACATTGCTCTCCGATGCTTTCTGGCAATTACCCTGTGAGACCTCTCTCCCTATTCTTTCACGTGGGTTTTGGCCCAAATTCAAGTCTCCAATAATCCATTTTGGTCAAAGACTACAGAAAGAAGAAAACAACCATATATCTGCTTTCCATCAACGGGGAAAAGGTAGAGAGGGTTGCAGACTTCACATTTCTAGGAGTCCAGATTGAGGAAAACCTACTTGGAGCCAAACACTTCTCAACTGCTGAAAAAGGCCCAGCAGAGACTCCACTTTATCAGGGGGCTGAAGAAGAACATCTGCTAGAGACTCCTGGTGGTCTTTTACCGGTGTAGCATTGAATCCATCCTGACTACTGCATCGGCGTGTGGTTCACCAGCAGCACAGCAGCTCAGAAGAAAGTCCTCCAAAGGGTCATAGACTCAGACCAGAGGCTCATCGGCTGTCGTCTCTACTTGAACTGTTTCAAAAAGGGCCAACAAATCCTCAGGGAGACATCACATCCAGGACATACTCTGAACTGTAACCTTCAGGACGGCGCTACAGAGCAATCAGATCATGAACAGATTAAAAAATAATTTCTATCACACAACCATCACCACACTCAACAAACGTAACACACACAAGAAGGGCTGCTGAAACTGACTAGCTGTGCAACAAGTGGACACATTTTGTGCAAAAAAACAAACTAATTTGTGCCACAATTGAGCAAATTTGGGACTAATATGAAAGTAGTATTTTTCTGTTTTTCATTTTACTATTTCTCTCTTTATTGTGATTTAAACTTTCATTAAATTGTGCTTTAACTTTGTATTATGTTTAAGTTTTTCTAAACACACAACTGTAAGGGCATTCTGAAATTTTCGTTGTGCATATAACATGTCACAATGACACTAAAGCCTGTTCTATTCTATTTTATTGTATAAATTTAGGACAAACTTTTCCTACAAATATTCAAATACATTATTTTACAACCAAGCAACGAACTAGATTAAACATTTTTGTTCAGTGTTTTAAAAAAATACCCACTAAGTGCCATGTACATTATGGGGCAACTGTGTTGCAGAGGAAGATTCTGTGGAGTCCTTGTGCAAGACATTGAACCCCACATTACTCCTGGTGGTTACAGGTTGGCACCAGTGTTCAGCAGTGGAGCCGTCATCCGTTTGTGAATGTGTGTGTGAATGGGTCAATGGGACTGTGACTGTAAAGCGCTTTAAGTTTTCATGGCAGATAGTGAAGCGCTTTAAGTACAGTATACCCCATTTACCCATTACATGTGTGACACTGTAATTTTATGATTATGCTACTTTTTATGCTTCCAGAATCATATTTTTCTTTTTTTCAAATATCAATTTGTCTGTATAACATCCAATCACTGGAAACCACCTTGATTTGGGCTTTTATTTTGTATACCACTTCATTGAATGTTTATGAAAATAAGTCTCTTGACATATCTTTGTTAAAATGATTCTGCTTTTTACACCAACCATCTAATTACTGTTGAATTGGATTTAATGGTGAATAATGAAACATGCTTTTTTTTCCCTTTAATTCTTATTAGTTAGCTCTTTACCTCTGCACTCCTCTCGTGGCTCAATAAGTGGATGGGCTTGTCCACCAAAGCAGACAATGAGAGACACTGAATTGGATAAACAAACCTCGCGACCTTCTCTCCACCTATCAGTCCACCTTTCAGTTCAGCTATGTCAGTCACTTGGACTCTCATTTGTCATTTTCCCCTCTTTAGCTCTCATCTGCTCATCACTTGTAGTTATCTCGCTCTCTCCCGCTTTTTGCTAATGTTGCTTAACCTCTCATCCCTTCTTTGTCCTTGTGTGAAGCTGGCAACTCTTTTGCTCAGCTACCAATCAGCAGTTGTTTACCATTTAGTTGACCTTTTCTGACATTTATTAGCCTGTTAATAGGAAATTGTTAAAATATCTTGGGCCTGAACCTCTAAAAATGTTGGGGCATAATCATTATTTATGAATGCAATAAAATTGGTTGGCATATATTTCTGCTTTTAATTTCTAGATGCACATATCCAAAATGTACACTAACTCTCTTTAAAACCAGAACAACATATCATTTTCTAAGATAATTTAATTTTGATGAGTGTTTATAAGAAATAAAATGGCAATCAGTACTTTAGACCAAAAAGATCATCAGACAAAGAATCAGTGTGACGGGTGATGCTTTGAAGAAGAAAAATTGGTTTATTCAAGCAGAGTATGGCTTTGTCAGAGCTAGAATTTTTCACTTTTCTGAAAACCTGACAGAAATTTTTTTGCACAGAATTCATTTTTTTTCTTTTAAATACCACTCTGGTTTAAAGCTGCAGTTTCAGTCTTTTTCAAGTTATAATGGCGTCAATACAACGATAGGAATATCAATGTTGCGGAGGATGTAACCAAGTCCCAATACTTTATTTTTTCTATTTTTAAACTTCTACAGCTTAAACAGTTAATTGTTTTGTCTTTTATAATACTGGCACACACACTGTGTAATAAAAAAAAACGATTGCCCTTTCAGCTGCATCTGCGTTCACGTCTTGCTCAGATTCTGTAGATTCTTGAAAGGCACCATTGAAGAAGAGTGAAACAAAAGTGAAGTGTGAGGCAATTCTGTCTTAATCTACACTTAAAAAAAGGAACTCCATCAGAGAAAAAAGGAAAGGCACAGAGAACTAGATTAAACTCTGTCGCACAGAGACAGAAGGCATGACAGGAATCTGTCAAGGTAATACAAAAATCTGACATGAAAAACTTGAGAAACCCCACCCACGTTCATCTGTAATGGAGAGGGGAAAAAAGAAGGGGAAAAGTGAAATGTGTAAAAAAAATAAGAAAGACAGGGATTATTCAGGCATCACGGCATTAGATACGTGGATTTTCTAACAAGTAATAAGAGAGCTAAAAGGAAAGATAAGGAAGTCGATGCTAAAAGACTGCCAGGCTTGATTTCAACATCATCTGAAAAGAAGCAGCAGAAAAACACCAACGAGAACACAAGCAAATTGTTAATGTATGAAGAGATAGCTCAGTTTATTTCCTCCCAGTGTTTCATTCCATCTCAATGCCTGGAAAAACAGTAAAAAAGTGGAATTATTGATCTCAACCTGTATCTTGTGAAGTGAAACCCAAAGACCTTGTAGATGCATACATTTACAATTAATTTATTTTATCATATTCATTAGAATTATTTTTTTATGTTCCACCTAAAGCCTTAGTCACATGCACCCGTTTAGGGGTTGACCCGTACAGCTGCTGCAGGGAGAGAAGTCGCTGCATCTTAATCCTGTAAATCCCCACTGCTTCAAAGAATTGACAAAACATTTGCTTTAATTCATCTCCTTTCTCCACAGTATTTGTTTTGTTTCCCATAAATACTCATTTTCATTTTTTCTTTCTTCATGGCATGAACAAGCATAGCTTTTTTATTTCTACCTCAACTTTTCACATGGGTCAGAAAAGACCCAAGTGCATTTGTTAGCTCTAGCATATGGAATGAATAGACAGTTGACAATCCATGCAAGTATTTTTTTTTTCAATTGTTCTAACATTACCTTAAATCTTTTTTTGATGATAATTGTGAACTTAATATAATATTTGATTAGGTTTAGTTACTTTTAGAGTGAGTAGATTATTTGTTAGAAAGATGCAAGCATTTATTAGCTAGCTTGTGGTCTAAAAACGTTTTTGTCCAAAAAGTATGAAAGGAAAAATGGAAACAATAATCTGTGTTAATACAAAACAATAAATGTAAAGAATACTTGAACTACTGAACCATTAAAAATACATATATAGATGTATTTCAAAAGAGAGAACAAAAAAAAACCCTCAGCCATCAGGAAATAACATGGGAAAACAAATTTTTGACCCATGTTGTGCACTAGAGGGGTTGTGGATATATTATATGTGAGGTGGACACTACCACAAGGCCACTTAGCAGGCTATGATCTTAGCATTTCATATGGACCACCTGTGGATCAGTGGTTTGGCCATTCTTTTCCCCTGCAGAGACGAACTGCAACCCATGAAGGCAATTGTGACCAACTCAAATGACGGGAGGGTTTTTTTTTTGTTTCTGTTTGAGGGAAAAAAAGGAAAATTGTCATCACTGTTTTAACTGTAACACTGAAGCAACACGTAGAATCTTAAAACTGAAGCATTATGTCATTTGACTGTAAAAAGTGCAGTGGAAGAAAGTCTTGCCTTTACACAGAATGAGTGTACAGGGCAGAATGAGCTCTGTAGCAGCTCGAGGCGGTGTCAAATGAGCTGTTCTAATGCTCAACTCTGTGCTTTTTTTTTTTTCAAAGCAGCTGAAATGGGAGTACACTTTGAGTTTACTGCTATGAAACCACCTTCCATCTGACTGACAGGTCTGGAAATGAGCTGAAGGCAAGTCTTAAATCTAATCGGAGAAGATGACTACAGGCTCTTGATCCACTTCACTCCCAATTATTGCACCCGAGATGATGCAGCGGGCGGAGTTACAGCAGAATTAGAGCTTAGCACAAGCAGCGATAAATGGTGTGTTCAGGCTGTGCTTGAGGAGCAAACATGCTGTGACTATGATGTTTGTGATTTGTGGCTGGTTTACGGTGGCCGACACAGCTCACATACATGCAAAAGACACAACACAACAACAAAAGCCACAATACAACAAAAGTAAAACGCAAGAGAAATAAATAGTGTTATCCCGCGTATTTGCGTTTTATTATTCGTGGTTTCACGTATTTGCAGAATGTTTTTTTTTTCAGTCATGTGACTCCTCTGGTTCGTCACAAATCAGACAACTCAAGACGCTTGTATGAAACGTTTGTTTCCGAAGGTGTGAATTTCCTAGGAGGGGGATAAGATGATGAGCATGTTGGTTACGCACACACAGACACACGGGCACACACACACACACACACACACACACTGCAAGCCTGCATGGCGAAATCGGTAACGGACATTCTTTGACTGTGGGCTGGGTGTCTCCAGTCCCTAACCCCTGCGAGTAGCCTTAGCAGGAATACTGTAAAGGACTTTTTTAGTTTTTTTTTTAAGTTTTTTTTCAGTTTCAGTCTATTAGCTCCTGAGAGGTAAGTGATTTGTACGAGTTTTACAGTGGCCAACCGGGCTCAAATAAGAGCACATAAGCACACTAAATTAACAACTTCAGGCAAACATAAATTACAAACAAATTACATACCTCTCAAGAGGCGTCAATAGCTTGAAATTGAATGAAACTTAACAAAAGCTTGTTTTTCATTTCTGTTGTATTTTACTTCCGTTGTGTTGTGGCTTTTGTCGTTGTGTTGTGTCTTTTGTAGCTGTGTTGTTGGCTTTTGTTGTTGTTTCGTGACTTCTGTCGTTGTGCTCCAGCTTTTGTCGTTGTGCTTTTGTCGTTGTGTTGTCTTTTGCATTGAACTGAGTCGTTTTAGCCACATGTGATTTGATTTTTATCCATGCATGTCTGTGTTTTCTTCTCTTCCTTGTGTTGTTGTACTTGCCAAAAAAATGGGCTGCTGTCCACTGTGCCCTTGGATGCTTTTGTTAATCAGCTTATTTTCTACTATACAGTATAGTAGCAAGTCTTCAGCATGCTGGGTAATCACAACACCAGATTCCTCTTTCCCTCATTCTCTGGTTCAGTGTCGAGTTGAGTTCCCACAATATTCAAGCATATTTTGGCTTTTTCCTTTTTTAAATTTTCATCAATCAGCAAAACATAGAAGTGGCTAATGGAAGAAATTTTGAATTTAAATATTTGTTTTTGAATAGTGTAGCGGGCTGAGCGGCTGTTTGGATGCTGTTCTGAGTTCCGGAGTTCAGTAAACGCACCAGACAGAGATGCTGATTGGCTCCCTGTTCTGTCACTCCACTGCTGTTGGGGGTTTGGATTAATTGGGTTCAGCAATTGGAAGGAAATAAGACAGTTGGGGAAGCGTTTGTTTTATGTTGTCTTTTTAGGAGGTTGGCAATCTGTACAGCGTTTTTTCTTTTTTTCCCAGTTTGTGCAAAGCGCATCTCTGCAGCTTTAATAATGCCCTGTAGTTCTGCTTGTGTGGGACTGAGGGAGAATGGAGATCATGATTTTTGAGGCTTTGACTTTAGTGTCCAAGATTCAGCACAGCAGTTAAACCTCAAACATCTGCCATGCAGCTGTTCACCACTGAACCATCTGAAATCAGGCACCTGATTAACATTACCCACATTTTTTTCTGATTGAGCAATAGTGGATTAACCCTTACTAATCTGGGGCCCCTTGAGAATTTTACTAAATTACAGTTTTCTCCAAAATTTAGCTTTTAAAGATACACTTCAATGAAAATTGTGTTGTTGTTTTTTTTAACAAGTTTGTGTGGCATTTTTTTGATGATGGAGGACGTATATTAAAAAAAAATAAAGCTTGAAATTGCATTTCTGAGTAATTCCTAATTCAGTTTTTTGTAAATCAGGAGCAGATGAAAAAAAAATCAGTTTGGAAAAGCGCTTATTTGTAATGTAGAAATGCATGGGCCACAAGTTGCCTGCCCTGCTGATGCATCCACTTGCAGACATAGATCCATGTACATCTTTGTTTTCCTGGTCTGAGCTGGAATCTGGCTCAGAACTGTACAGCTGGATAGCTCCAATATTGCTTGCCATTTTTGTTGCACCAATAATATTAGGTTGGGGGAGTGAGCGGCTGTAAGCTAGCGGCAGAGTGTAAACATAAAGCTCTCAGTTATGGATGAAGGGAAGGGGTGGTGGTGGTGGGGGTTGTTCTGTGCCAACAGTTTGGTCCACAACGCGGAGGCGAATATTCAATGAACTTTTGCTGCTCTGCTCAAGCTATTCTCTAGGAAATGTTTTTCTGATTTTGGCTAAAAACTGCATAATCATAATCAAAACACCATTGGGAACGCTTCAAAAATAGATCACAAGATGCTTTTGAATTGTTTTCAGTTGAAATGCTCAATGTCCATCTTTTTAGCACTTCCCACCCCCTTATTTCACTATTTTTTCATAACACAAAAAGAAAAGAATTTTACACATCCGCTTATCTTATTTCATCCCGTGCTGCGAATGGCGCCTTCACTCCTTCCTGCGTTTCTTGTCATGGTAGTTGTCTTTGGAGCGGGTACTGGCGGACAGCCTTTTGAAGCCGCCGTGCTGCTTGACCTGCTCCAAGAATTTGTCCAGACCAAAAGGATCTTCCTCAAACTGGACCGGGCATTCCCACTTCTGCCCATGTTTCAACATAACAAATGTGAAACTGTAAACAACTGTATACCTCCATGCTGAGTAGTAAATGTTGTCATTGTTTCAGGTTAAAAATTGAGATCAAATGTGTTTTTTTTTTGTTTTATAACAAAGATCTAAAGTGTCCAGACAAAAAAATCTAAATTCAAAATGCAGACCTGTTGTCGCAGATATGTGAAATCAGAGATGAGGTGTTTTCATGACACATTTGCCTTTAAACGGACTCATTTTCACACATTTCAAATAGACTGGAACACGTGGACGTAAGCCTTAATCACACAGCATGGCGGTGGTGTATGTGTATGCGTCTGCAAGGCCTCTTATTGTTGATAATAGCACAGTCCTCTGCAGTAATAGATCTGCCATTCATCTGAAAAAATAAAAGGCCACACAAAATCTCCTCTGTCTTGCTTTCTTCACATATTTTAAAGCTCTTGTTTAACGTGTCATTAAGCCATCATATTTCCAAATTGAGGCAACACTTTCACATATTTTCTTTAATTGGCACAGGGAATCTCTCTCTCACACACACACACACACACACACACATTCAGATATTCTTTTGAATTGTAAAAATTCCTGTATTAAGGATTAGGTCACAAGCTGTCACATTTCCTCTCCAGCTATAATTAAGAGTTATGTAACACAATGCCACTAAGCGCACTGTTAGATGCACACGTGTGGAAGAACACACATCCTCACACATTACAATGCAGTTTCTACAGACGTATAACCGTCCCACACACACAGAAAAACGAGCATGTCCACAAAAACACACATGCACAAGTTGCTGATGTGGGAGAATGGATGCAACACGCGCCGCCTCTGGGCTTGAGGGGCTTTTAAATTATTGAGATGATGCCTTGAAACATGTGATCACATGCAGCCTGGCATAAACACAGATTAAGAAAAAATGGATTGCATTACTTTCTTTTCACGCCATAAAAACAAGCCTTCAGGTAGCAGAAAAAAACAAGCGGCCAATGATTCATCAGCAATTGACCTATTGTATAAGTAATAAGCTTTAATTATCTTTCTTCAGTGAGCACCCGCTGTAGCTTTAGAGGTGTATCAAGTTTAAAATACCTTTAAAATTATTTCTATGGTATATGAAACTGCAGGAAATAGAACAGGGGAGCAGTGAGATAGAGGAATAAGAAGATAAAAACATAATGGGGCTTTTGCCCACCGTATTGGACAGGCACATGATTGGAATACCTGACAAATTTTGTCCAAAAAAAAAGAAATGTGCATGTATAAATGGAATTTATGTCTCATTCTAGCTGGTGGAATATCAGGGAAAGACAGAAAATAATGAAACGATGAATGAGGAAGACATGGAAATGGAAAGAAATGTGGATAAATTGCTTAAATACAAGGCAATGAAGGGAAAGCAAGAGATGGAAATGGATAGATGGATGGTAATGGGATTTCTGCCCCGTGGACTCTTAAGCTTCATGTTTGTTGTGTGCAGATTGACTAAAAGCTGCTTATAATGCTTCACACTGCTCCAAGTCACATGTTATATTATTTACTGACTGTAACCCCACTCATTACTGTGCTATAGGATGTTAGTCTTTGACTTAGAATCACTCTAAACTTATATCTGAAATATTTTGTCTGAAGCTAATGTTAAAAGTTGAGTGTCAAAAGATGGTTAAATCCCTTGATTAGGTTTTGGAGGTGAAAATTACGTTTCCACTGACCTTTTCTGAGTAAAACCGTTTTTTTTATTCTTCCCATCATCATCAGTGACCCTCCAGCTGTTTTACATGCCATCTTTTTCCCTCACCATATGTTCAGTGGATCAGACAGTAGACTTTATGATCCACAGCCAGGGGAGACTAGCTTAAAAAAAACTTCACAAATTGTTCGGGCTATTTCATTAGCAAATCTTGTCAAGTGTCTGGTGTTTAAATGCATTTGTGTTCTCTGATTGTCCATGGTTGTGTATGGTATGTCTGTGTGTGTGCGTGTGCGTGTGCACCAGAGGACATCCAATATCATCTCTGCAGGAGGCCAGAAAAACCACGGCATCACAGTTGGAAGCAAAGACAGTCATTACAAAGGGCATTGTGTTTCTATTTTACAGTTTCCAAATCTGTCTCATGTGCAAACAAAGCAGCAACACAGTGAGTCTATATTACATAATAACTTGATTATTTTCAAGTACATTTCTGTAATGAGATGCAAAGGACTTCAGGTTCCACTGAAATGTTTTTGGCCAAGTGGATGAAGCCTTTTTCTCTGGCTGCTTTTTAAAATAAAAAAATCAATATATTGAACAGATGCATGTTACTTCAACACAATCAATCTAAGTTTCTCTTTAAAAAGACATTTTTTTAATTGGAAAAAGAGGTTTTATTTTATCAAAGTAAAAAGGGTAAATAAAAATAAATTTGAAAAAAAGAAGACAAAAGTCCAAGCATGAAAAATATCTGTTTGGTTCTTTTGGAGAGCTGAGATAAGCATCTAATTAGCTTGCAAAGGGAAGCCAAATTGTTGCATGTTCTGAATCAAAATGAAATGAAACTCCAAAAATTAAAGAACACCTTTCGTCAACACAGATAGTAGAGGGGTTTCTTCTCATTTATTTAATAAGCTGAAAAAAATCAGAGATCTTAAAAGTTTTTGTTATGAAGGACATCAAATCAGGATCACTTTAAAGTCACCAAAAAACAGGTTGTAAAATAAACAAAAAAAAAAAACATTGAAAGCAGTTTTAAACTTGAAAGTATGCACTGTAGGCTTTAAATAAATTTTGGAAATTTAAAAAATAAAAATGCATATTAAAAAAAAAAAAAACTTGAATAAAAAAAACAATAGACCTAAAACTACTGGCAAATTAAAAAAAAAAAAAAAAAAGTTTGTAACAGGAAAAAAATGTGTAACAGCTGCCTTGTTGTATTTTCATTTCATTCTTAGTTTTTTTTTCTTTTACGATTTGTTTTGAAACTCTAATTTACAGTTTCAATTCAGAATTTTTATTTTAACGTCAAGCCTTTATTTTATGTGGGGGTGGGACTTTGAGCCCTTTGGAGATGATTGACATTGCATGGCAAGTTGTGTCATCCCTTCTCTGATGTACCACACTCTGGGAGAGCAGTATCACTGCTGTACGCCATATCAGGCCACGCCAATAGGCTCAAAGCCCCTCCCTCATGTAAAATCAAGCTCGTCACGAGAAGCAAAATTCTGAATCGAAAATTTTAAAATTGAGGGAGAGAAATGAAAAAAAAGTTTTTAGTAAAAAAAAATGTGTGTGTGTGGGTGTGTGTGTGTATGTATATATGTATGTGTGTGTGTATATGTGTATATATATATATATATATGTGTGTGTGTGTGTATATGTATATATGTGTGTATATGTATATATATATATATATATATGTATATATATATATATATATATATGTGTGTATATATATATATATATGTGTGTATATATATATATATGTGTGTGTATAT
>BSAI01000189.1:21995143-22075809 GCA_036245035.1 Adrianichthys oophorus | reverse complement strand
TATATGTATATGTGTGTATATATATATATGTATATGTGTGTATATGTATATATATATATATGTGTGTATATGTATATATATATGTGTGTATGTATATATATGTATATATATATATATATATATATATACATATATGCTGGACTGACAGACAGGGATGGTGGTTCCCCTTTTTAAGAGGGAGGGTGTGTTCCAACTACCGGGTAATCACACTCCTCAGCCTCCCTGGGAAAGTCTATTCCAGGGTCCTGGAAAGGAGAGTCCGTCTGATAGTCAAACCTTAGATCCAAGAACAACAATGCGGTTTCCGTCCTGGACCAGCTCTACACCCTCTTTAGGGTGCTGGAGGGTTCATGGGAGTTCACTCATCTTGTCCACATGTACTTTGTGGATTTGGAAAAGGCGTTCGACCGCATCTCTCGTGGTGTTCTGTGGAGGGTGCTCTGGGAGTATGGGGTCTGGGGAGCCTTACTCAGGGCTGTCCAGTGTCTGTATGACCAGAGCAGGGGAGAAGGAATTCCGGGCATCTTTACTTAGACTGCTGCCCCTCGACCCGGTCCTGGATGAGGGGAAGAAAATGGATGGATGGATATATGTGTGTGTATGTATATCCTACCATGCAATATTTCTATCACGTTTACAACGTGTCCTTTCAGTTTTGAAACTGTTTTACAATATACCATCAGGTTTTTCATTCACTTCAAACTGATACTGATAGAGACCCCATAGAGACGCTTTAACACTATAAGGCTCTTTTTCAATGAAAAGTAATTCACTGTGAATTGATTAATTAATATACAATGTATGTGTATGATGTGTGGGTGGCCTTCCTTCATTTCTTTGCTTTGTTGGTTCCACTTGCAGGATGCCTTGCTTGTGGATGAATGTTGATGTTCAATCAGTGGTTCAATAATTACCTCAAGCTGCTGGTGAGAACTTCTTCTGCACTCTGAGGAACCAAGACATTTATTCACTTCATGGGAGTTTGCACTGAAAATGGAACAGTAATTGCAGATGAAAATTGAGCAGTAATGAGTAAAAGTTGCAGAAATTACCAAACACTTTTCACAAAATTTCAAGAACTGGTCTTGATTAAACCAAAATGAGGCTTTCTACAACACACTTTGAATCCGTAGATACAAAAATTTTAACAAAAATCGTCGTCTTCTACTGAAGCTGGTCTGGACATGACACTCGCCAGAAATACATTAATCTCACTTCTGATCCTGTGAGTTTGTGTATAATGTGCGTTGTTGTGCTAGCATTAAAGTGTGTGTTGTTTTTTCTTTTTTTCCCCCCCCGATGTTTAAGAATGCTTTTCTGTATGTTTGTAGCCTTTTAGGTGTGTTTGTGTGATTTCGTATGTGACTGAGCCTCTGCATGAAAAGAAAGGTAGGATTACTGGCTTGTTGTTGGGAGATAGGGTAGGATTACGTGAGAGGGGAAAGGGGGAGAGCTGAGGCAGGGGGTGTGACAGGAACTGAGATACAGAAACAAAGAGATAGATGAGGTGACAGTCAGTGGGAGGAAATACAATCAAAACAGAGAGCTGAAGAGGCGGTTAGAAATGAAGAGAGAAAATAAGATTCAAAGAAGAAAACGAGTGGAGGGAGTGCACATTTCTAATTCAGAAGAATTTTAATAAATTAAGTTGTTTGTCACCAGCTGACATACTACACGTTAAACTTATTTTCAAAGTTTATTCAGAAACAAATCCATTGCCAGGGGACAAGATGTTGGTGTCTTGAGCTTTGAGTAACACTTGCATATCTGAGAACTGGACTGAATGGCCCCTCCCAGTTCCAAACAGGAAATACCTGCTGGCTCCAAGTAGACAACGTCCCATAGATTTCTATGGAAAACAACTATTACCCCGTCAATCTGTTTGTCAGAATTTTGTAACATGTACTTGCTAATCCAGATTTTTTTAAATATCTTTTTTTTCTATAGTGGAAGTTGTTCAAGTTATAAACGGATCACTCAAATGCCTCAATAAAAGTGCGGGGTGCCCGTTGGCTCCCACCTCGAAAAATCAAAACCTTCTATAGACACACTCGCTTGTTCTAATTCCCATGTACAGTCAATGGTAACACAGGGTGAATGTACAGCTGCTGTACAGCTACTGATGAGGGATGACTTTGGATTTATCCCCATGAGGCCGGGGTCAGTAGACGATGGTCAATGGCTGCACTGATTTGGAACACCTTACCCAATAATTCTGTAATCTCCCTGTCTTTCAGGGAGGACAACTTATGTTTCAATAAACAGTCTTTATCTTTGATCATGTTCCCCATGGTGTCATATGGAAGGTTCTCCGTGAGTCTGGGGTCCTGGTAGCCTTAGTTGTCACTGTTTGGACAACAGAGCAGGAGCGTGGTTGACATGGCTGGCAGTAAGTCGGATCTGTTCCTACTGCATGTTGGTTACCGGCAGGACTGTACCGGTAGGACTGTAGTCTGGGGAGACTACATCCCTTGGCTTGCCTGAGAACACAGCGTTTCCCCAGAACTGCTGGAAGAATTGGCCATGGAGAGGGATGCATCTTTGGGCATCTTTGTGTAGACTCCTGACCTCATGACCTGGTCCTGGATGAGAGGAAGAAAATGAATGGATAGTCTTTTTAACTATCCTAAATATGCAGTTGGTGCAATATTTTCATTATGTACCAATAAAAATGAAATGAAAACTACTTGAATGCAGCTTTTGCTTCCTGTTTATCATAATAAAGTGCAGTGGCCACTGCCAGCCTGCGGGTAGCTGGGCTGATGTCGGGCAATCATCCGAGTAATGTCGTTTTTATTGATAACATGGCTAAAGCAGAGGTCACACTGGCAGTACAGGACCTCGACCTGTTTTCAGTTCAACCTCAAGCCCCACTGGGAGCATCTCAGAGGTTCTTTCCCATTAAAGGAAAACACTTCTGGGACACGTGTCTGGTGGAACTACTGCGATTGATTAGAAAGGCACAAATGATGGTGAGAACAAAAGAAACTGTCAGTACAGAAGTGCAGTTGTTGTTACAGGAAGCTGCATGACAGGCAGAAGCTCAGCTCCAAATGTCTCATTTGTCACTGCAATTTCAAAATAAACCTGTAAGAATTACGAGGTTGTTTAAATTACATTTTAAATGTATTTGCTTTCAAGAATAGAGTGAAAGCAAATTAATGTAGTTTTAAAATGACAAACTTTGGAGCAACTCATAAACCCATTAATGTTTTTTCTTCTTTTGAGCAGAAAAAGGGTTAATGTTTTATAGATGATAAATGGGTAGCAGCTCCATTCTTTGATCAAGGTAACACATTGGAAAGTTGAAGACATTTGGGATACTTCTTGTCTCATTTCTTTACCATGTCAAAAAATAAAGGATTTCAATATTTTTTTATCCCATTTCCTCTCTGAATATTAGAATTTTTGCAGAAGCTGCTCATCTCCAAGCCCCAGTCAAACCCCAGATTCAGTCTTCTCAAAGTAAATATGTTGGGAAGAATAGCAGAATGAAATTATTAAAATAAAGTGGGAAAGGCTGTTCAGTTATTAATGTATGTTTATACTGGCTTCTGTTGAAAGGAAATGAATGCAAGGTGAAGCAATAAAGGTGCAGACGGCTGCTTTTTGGAGCTTCATGATAATCAGCCATCACTTAAATATTCACCCTCTGCTCAATGTCAACCCTCAGCAGGCAGGGATGCCTCCCAAACACACACTGAAATCCAAACTATTTTTATTTTTTTTACAGTTAATCAGTCATTTTTTGTTTACTTTTTAGTGGCTTAAGTTGTCAGTAAATATACTTGGATGGTTCTTTATAGTTTATTCCAAAGAAATACTTGTACAGTGGGGATCGAAAGTTTGGGTAAAATCACCTGCTCTTTGCAAATGATGACTGAACAATCCATGACACAGGTCTCAGCTTTTCCAAAAGGGGGTTGCATGCTATAAATTCTGCATGATGCCCAAACTTTTGCACACGCCATTATTTTGTTATCTGTTATTTTGAACAGGTAAATTATGGAAATAAAGCCACATTTTTTTGACATATTAAAAGGATGTCTCCTCTGTAAACTGATGCCTTTAGGAGATTTTTCAATCTTTCATTGGGTTCTTTATGCACATCAATATCACCTTTTACCTTTTTCCCAAACTTTCGATCCCCACTGTATGTGCACTGTATATGCACACTGTATAGGCAAAACAACTAAAAGAAAAAAGTAATAATAAAAGTAGGCTATTAATAATAATAAAAAAAAATCTCTCACATGCAAACATTTTATGCAGGCCTAAAAAAACTAGGAGTCAAAAAACATTTAGGGAGAAGCCAAAAGGTAAAAAAGAAGAATAAGTAATTAAATCACTGCTTTTTTGTGGGTGTAACATGATGTACCAACATCATCTATCCATCTATTTATATATCTTTTTCTGCTCATCTTGGGCCATGTCGCGGAAGCAGCAGTCTAAGCAAACAAGCCCAGACTTCCCTCTGCCTGCCCACTTCCTCCAGCTCCTCTGGGGGGACATACCTGGAACACCTCCCCAGGGAGGCGTCCAAGAGGCATCCGGATCAGATGCCCGAGCCACCTCAGCTGGCTCCTTTAAATGTGGAGGAGCAGCGGCTCTACTCAGAGTTCTTTCCGGGTGACCGAGCTTCTCACCCTATCTCTAAGGGAATGCCCAGTCCCCATACAGAGGAAGCTCATTTTGGCCACTTCTTTTGTTTCTTCTGGTTTTCTTTGGGGTCTGAGAAGTGTGATTCTCCAACTGTATTTTTTTTACAATCACAAGATGCTCTGTAGATTTAAACACAAAAAAAAAAAACCAAAAAAAAAAACATAAAATGTCCTGTATTTGTTCTCCACTCCCCTGAATTATATAGTGACTTAATGGGAATTACATAGAATTACAAAGTAAAAAGTAAGAAGTGAAATATTGAAAAAAACATCTGTTTAGAAATGAACAGATCAGGTTTGTCTAGCTTGAGTTTGTATTGATCCACTTTAGATTTCAGAAGTGGCTGCAGATGTTTTCCTCCTTTCATGTGAAACTGCAGATACAGTCTGGATAATTGACATCGTTTTCACAATTAAATGCTCATTCAGTTTCATAGTAATACTTGTTAGATGACTCGCAACATAATGCATTTTCAGATGTTTAGAACAAAAATGAATAGAGTATAACGACAGCAGTTATGTATGTAAACATAGGGGATGCATACAAATTGTAAGATTTTTTTACTTTGGGAACAACGGTTTTCAACTACAGCATTAAGCCATCTAGAAACTGGATTTAAACAATTTTAACACACACATTGAGACAAAGAAACCCATCTCTATCATGGGGAACATTCCGCCTCATAAGCTGCTTTGGTCTGTATAAAGTAACATTACCTTAAGGTCAGACACTATTAAGGAAAAAAACAAGTGATCTCTGCCTCTGTCACACACTGAATAATGTGCTTTATAAAGGGTAAAGTGATTACAGCCTGTGCTTTGGGTGTGTAAAGATAAACACATGTCTTTTTCATAGTATTTCCTGTACTTACTAAAGACTCTGGCCCCATAGTTTTGTGGATGTCACAGGGTGGCAAATGTCTTTTTTTAATAATTGTTTAAATTCATAAAAGAACTGCTAAAGTTTTTTTTAAAATGACCTTTTTTATATTCAACAAATCACAGAAAGACTGGGATCCATTTTTTTCATTTCTAATAAAACTCTAAAAACTAAATACTAAATAAATGGTCTGTTCAAATCCCATTTGCATTCTCTCTACTGAGGATTTGTTTTGAGCAACTTTCAACTTTCTGGTTTTTGTGACCATTTAATATCGTCTACACTATGTCAACATTTTGGAAAAAGGTTGGATTAAATTTGTAAAATCATTTCAAAAGCATTGTAAGAAAAAAAATGGGTTGCTGAGTCATTGAAAATGCACTCAGAACAGAGGAAGAAATATTCTAAAAACCTTGGAGAATAAAATACATCAGTGGAAAATGAGCCCATGATTCATGGGACATTAGTTTACTAGAGAAACAGTAATGGAAGGATGAGCACTTCCTCCAGCTCTTCTGGGGGGACCCTTGGACAACCCCATTTTTTGAAAAAAAATGCTGAACGAGGCACTCAGGTTCCCCCCTCACGAAATACTAAGAATATAGACTGCTCAGAAAAACCATGAGGAAAAAATGGTCATGCACATTTTTTTTCTATGAGTAGGTGAGAGGTCATAGTGAGCTCTTGTACAGCACACAAGGGTAAATAAGGCAGAAGTAGGTGAGACACAGGTGCGTTGTGAGTTTTCATTTTTTTCAACCCACCTGAACTAGCCCATTTGGGCTGTTCTAGTGAAAAGTGTGTGCTCCTTGCATGCAGTCTGACTGGGGAATTTAGGAAGTCAGACAATCAAATTGTAGCTTGTGTAGGCATCCTACGGACACCAACGTATCACACTGCACAACCTGTGTGTGCAGCACAGTCAGTAAGGAGACAGCATTCAGTCCTTAAGTCCTTACTACACCTTGCTAAAATGTGCAGCAAAAAGACACCGTACAACAACATTACCCTTCTAAATGTTTGTAACTGACATTATATCTACAAATACTTCACGATATATTTACCACACACGACATGACAACGATACATTCCATTTTCATTTCCATGTTCGCTGTACAAACTTGTGTGTTTGTGTGTGTGTGCTGACCACAGTAAAGAGCAAGTGGCACCCTATCCTTCACCAAGACCCCCTAACCTCCCACACATAACCTTGGTGTAAGCAAAGACTGCCTCTGTAATGAAGTTTAATGACTGTGAGGCTGCTGCCAAACAAGAACCGGGAAGGTTGGAGAGAAGTACAACAACATTACCTGCTTAAAAGTCTGGAATGCTCATTGAATACAGGATATAATGCATTCTGCAAACTACAGTTGATGCTTTTACTGCACCTATGGGCAAACGCATGCAAGTGTTTGCAGTGAGTCCAAATGATCCGATGAAAAAAACAAAACAAATAAAAAACAATTCAGAACACCCGTAAAACACCTTTTTGAGCCACTATTTAAATATACAATCCAATTTTTACACTAATTTGCTCGTTTGTCAAACATTTTTAGTGGTGCCTTGCAGAGTCAGCCATTGGTATTTTCATTTAAGAACCACAGAATCTCCTCATGTTCACTGCAAAGTTCAAGGTGTCTCCTTCACCTCATTGTGCTTTCCAGCGAGTGTTTTCAAATCTGTGGGATTTTATGCATTTAGCAGAAACTTACAGTTGCAATATTTTCTCTGGTGACTGGACAGGATGTGACCTCCAGAAGGGTTTATAAATGGTTTGCCACACTGCCTTTGATAATTTGTAATGTTACCATCAATCTCAGCCGTAGACTTAAGGGACTCTGGTGTCTTAACACTGCATGCTCAGCAGAAATGAAACCCAACATTACTGACATGTTAGAGGCTTAAAATACTGAAAGATGAACTTCACAGTGGGAAACCTGCTATTTAGGTTCATTGGCACAGATTACAAAGAAAGATGAGTCACATCTGTGGACACACACTGAAAGAGGCTCACCAAATTTGTATCCACTGGAAACTGTTTCTTCAGCTAAGTCTTACTCTTTCTGGATAAAAGAATCTGATTCGGCACCAAAACCAAACATTGGGTAATTTACATTTTAAAATTTGAGTGTCTTTTGTGTTGTATTGTATGGACACAACAGGCTCGATGTGTGCTAGAAAAAAATGTCCTTAAATCATGAAAACAAATGTGTTTCTTGGATGTAAGTGACAAAATCTGAGAATAGAACAAGAAAAACGTCTTGGTAAAATTTAAGAAATGTTACCATTTTAAATTTCTTAAAATAAGTTGTGATGTCCTGCCCTTTTAAGACAATGTTAAGAGTATATTCAGATTGGAAAAGTCTGTTGATCCATACCAAGCCTGCTTAATTTGGTCCTGACACAGTCCTGAACCTTGCATTTGGTCTGTATTCAGACTAATGCCAACTGAACATTTCTGTTTGCGTGTAAACAAAATCACCTGACCAAAGATCTCTTCAATCACTTGCCATGAATTACAAAGGAGTGGAAAAGCAAAAAGAGAGAAAAATAATAATAGAAGTGCTATGCTTTGCAATCCTTGATGAGACAGTTCCCTCATTCAAACTTTAAATTTCACTGACCAATTGTGAATGTCTGTCTATATCAAGATCAGGAACAACACTTCTTACTTGCTGCTTTGGTACGGCAGAGGAAAGCTGCAAGGTGGTTACTGAGGAGTCAATGGCAAAATGGTACTCTGGTAAGAGCTTGATTGTCGGGAAAATGGTGAGAGAAGCAATGTGTCTGAGATTATTTATTTATTTTTTTAAATGGGCAGCATTCATCCAACCAGGATTCAATGTAGTGTTGTTGTGTCTGATCATTGCTCCACTACTCTGTTTACATCCCGTAATGCCTGGCTACGGTGGCCATTTTGGTCCAGTCGTTCCACTCTGAGAACGGAGCTTGTTCAGAGAAATCTAAGAGCTCAATCTAATTGGAAACAGAGACCACCTCAAAAGACACGAGGGGTTGGAACAAATGAGGTGGAAGCGTCAGAGCAAGTTTGTGGTTTGTGCTGTATTGGCGTGGTTGCGGCCGACAGCAACCATTTAAGCTTCGCCGTTGGAAACAGCCGTCTCCGACTTTTCATTAACATTACATTATGTTTACACTAGAAACTAGACAAACATATTTGGTTATATTTTTTAGAGTGAACCTCTACGATTGAAGTATATTGCTAAAAAATTCTTGTGTATCAAAAGGCAAGAAATGTGTACGGAAAGATCTGAAGCGTGTTTAAGTGACCGCAAAGACTAGGTTTGTTTTGAATCATCAGCAGGGGTCATGATTTGTATTCCAGTCCACGGTATTTGGAATGTATGCATAGGTATGAATGCTTTGTGAATGTGTTTGTGTGTGTTGGGGAAAGTGCTTGAGAGATGTAATGACTTTGATGGATGAATTAGCCTATTGAGACATTATTTTACTAATTTGACAAAGTGGCTGACCTAAATATTCAGGTACAAAAGAAGGAAAATATTACCTGTATGTTTTTAAAATAATAAAGTGGTAAATATTTATATTTTAATGAACTAAAGAATTTCAATTTGAAGATGTAAAGGTGATTTGTTGAAAACTTTTTTTTCTATGGGTGTTCTGCATAATCAGGCTGTTATGACATTCCCGCCCCAGAGAGACGAGACCTCAGCCAAATTATAAATGTTGATGATAACAGTTTTTTTCATTTTGACCTTTCATTTAGAGAGCGTTTTCCTCACCCACTGCATTTTGCTTGTTCAAACATTACATTGACAAACTTTGATATAATCTGTTGGTCACTTATATAGGTCGTTATGACAGTTAAGATAATATGGCTTAATGGTATTATCTTGACTGAAAGGTATTACAAAGACTGTACATATTAAAGCTCTATCTGATGTTTTTGTGTTTAACTACAAGATGTAAAGTTTTATACAAAACATAAAATATACATGCACATAAATATATACATAGTACCACAGAAGAGGGCAAAAAAGCAATCATATTTTGATTTTTAAAGAGTTTGTTTGTACATTGGTGCAGGAAATAATTAGAATAATAATGGGAAAGAGGTGACGAGGTGTGTTGAAGCAGTTTAGAATGGGTGAAGGAAGGTTTCAAGTGCGATGGGACTAAAGAATGTCAGCAAGCATTTAAGGTAAGGTGTGGAAGTCTGTGATGGGAGCAACAATGATGTTAATGTTAAGGCTCTGAGAAAGAGACAGGAAGAATAGCTGGAGCAGAGACGACGATACCGAGGTTCTCTTTGTCCAGGATGGATAGGATCAGGAATTAGTCCATCAGAAGAACAGATCATGGTAGATGTTTTGGAGATAAATACAAGAAGAAAGTGGACATGTTCAGAGAAGGGACAGTGATTCTTTTGGTAAAATGATGTTGTGGTTGGAGCTACCAGGAAAGAGACCTGGATGTAATGAAGAACACGAGGGTGGTTGGTGTAAGTGAAGAGGATGAAGATAAAGGGGGATGATTCACTGAGGCATGCGCAATAGGGAGCAGCTGAAAGATAAACAAAAAAAAAGACTGACTGAGATTTACTGACTCGTTTATTATTTTAAAGGCACAGAGATTCTCTCATAGAAATTAAAAACCCACTCTAATGAAAATGGTGTTTTAACATGTTCCTGTGGTATTTTTCTCATGATGCAGGACATGTATTAGGAAAATAATTAAGCCCAAAATTGCATCTCTGAGTATTTCTTTTTTCAAATCTATATAAATCAGGAGCAGACGAAAAAATGCAGTTTAAAAATGATCGTATTTGTGATGTAAAAAATATGCTGGGTGGGCCACAAGATCCCTGCTCTGCTCCATTCTGATGCATCCATTTGCAGACGACTAGCTCCATGTACGTCTTTGTTCTCCTCATCCAAGCTGGCACCTGGCTCAAAACTGTACGGCTGGAAAGTTAATTTTTTTTTTTTTTTTTTTTTAATTATGTCCTAGACTAATTTTTTAAATTTTATTTTGACTAAAAATTGCATGATTATGATTAAAAGACCACTGGGAACACTTTTAAAACGGATCAAAAGATCAGGGTGGATCTTCAAAGGTTAAGCAAATTTTTTTTTCTATCAATGCTGTTGTTTTGATTCATTACATTTTCTATACATTTTTTTTCTTTTAAGTTCGACAAAAAGTAAAGTTCCAAGAGCCCCACCTCTTCCCATCTGGTGACACTGAAAATCCCCAAATGTCCTCTGTAGATACTAAAAGGAGTTAATTCAAGTTTAGAAAAAATTCCCGTAGAGGACAAATTTGCATTGCTGGTAGTTCGAAGAATTTCTCATTTCCTCTGCAGGCTGCAGTAGGTCCCATTTTCAGTTGTTAACCAGAAGTTATCTCCACACACTTTAAGTACACACATTACTTTTTAAGTGATGTTTGGCTTCCTGTCAAAGTCATGAGGCAGACAATCTGACTTACAGCTACATCTTAACATGTGATGGGTGTCAGCTGTCAACCAATTCAATTAACGTCACAAACTCGAACCAAAACAATTCTTAGTTTTTCTTCTGGGATAAAAACATTGCCATGCTGAAATAAACAATTTTATACAAGTAATTTAAAATACTAAAGCTGTGATCATATAAACGCAAATGTTTTAACTGTTATCAAGTGAAGAAATATGCAGTTTTAATGAGTTTCCTGAAGCAATTTTGCTCTTGGAATTTGCTTTGCAGACACTTTCCATTAGTATAAATCAAAAGCATTTAATGTTTGTAACATCATTTTTACTTTATTAGTTTGTGTCATATTTTTGTGAATTTTTTATTGATTGTACATCTTTCAGCATTAAGGAATGTAGTAATTGGATTCAGCTCGTCTCAGTGCACTATATCAAGGCCATTTTGCAGACTTCAAACTTCACTTTGATGCATTATCAATCACGGTAATGTTGCATTAAGAGGAGAAACAAAGCTTTTTCTTCTGTTGAACAGAGAGACTTTAATCAAGTGCCAAGTAATGTTATCTTTGTTTAAATCTGTGTTAAGTCTGCCTCATATTTGTATTAGCAGGATATAAACTAAAAAATATATTAAATGAGATTAGAGCTTTAAATTCAACACAAAAAGTAGTGTATTTGATTTTCTTAGAAATAACTTTTTATTTTTATAGTATTATTTGATTTGCTGGTCTTTTTAAAAGTAGCTGCTAAGTAATAAAAACGTTTAACCTAGAATAATATAAATAATTACCATTCCAGTGCTGACTGGAGGCAGATCAGTTCACCAAGTAACTATTTGTTTTTAATCACCTGAATGTTAATTGGTCCAAATTTAGAAAATCAATTCATTTATGGAGTCTGGTTCCCTAAACTTGTTTTACCTCTATAGCTTTGTGTGTTACTAAAATTAACAAAAATGTTTCAACAAAGTATAATTTGGTTTCATCAAACTATTTTTACCTAAACTTTACAAAACCAGACCTTATCTGATAGTAACCGGTGCATTTTTTTTAAATTTAAAAATGTCCTAATGCAGAACATTGCAGCAACTGTTATTGGTATAACTTTCTGCCAACGGCCACACAACCAAAAGATTGCATCTCTGTAATGTAAAACAATATTTGGCTTTGATTTGGATTTGATTTTTCTTGGTCATCAAATTAGAGTTTTCTGTGACACACAACATGAAGCTCAAGGATTTCACTATTAACCTCCTAAGAACCAAGTTTAAGTCCCAGTTTTCAGTTCAGTCTCCTCCTCCAACATGTTTGTGAAGGTTCTGCTCAGAAACCGTCTTTGACCCCTGCATGTAAGAATTCTGAACCTTTATGATCAAAAAGGGATCTCTGTCATAAAAAAATAAAACAAAAAAAAATCTAGAAAGTAACACTAACATGCACTGGTACAACCAGCACATTAGTTTAGATTTTTTAAAAATACATACACTTTTTGTTAATGGAGTCATTGGTGCAAAACCCATGGTTCAAGATTTTGACACGTGAAAGACTTCACAGAAAAACAAGCTTTGTTTAGAACGTAGTCATGAAAACAAATGGAAGGTTTTCATCACTTTATCAGGTTAATGTGCTCAACCTTACTGACCCAAACATCTAACCAGGAGATGACAAAGTAGCAGCTCCATGTTAGAAGGTGTCTCTGAAAGAAGTGATTGTGTTTGTTGATCGACTATGAGCAGAACACCCGAGGCCACATTCCAGAAAGAAACAGCAGCAGAAGGCTGTAAACGTCTTGCTTCCTCTGGTGGCTTTGAATTTTCTTCTGTGTAATTCAGATAGCAGATTGTGAATATGTTCTGAATAACATGAGGCATTTTACAACCTCATTATAGTGTCTTGAAATACTGCAGTAATTTTTTTGATGTGTCAGCGATGGAGGATTTGTGTGCATCTAAGCTAACTGTAGTACCTATCCTGTTTCCTTTTATTTCCCACACACTTCCTGTTGGCAATTTCACTGATTAAACATTTTGTTGACGATAGAATTGAAATTATTCTTATTTAAAGCTAAAATATCATATGTATAATTCAAAAAATTCCAATGACAAACAATTTTTATTAATGCCTTTTCCACTAAACATATTTGAATGATTAAATTGTGTGCAAACATGGGAACTGACCATGTAACTTGCTGGAGGATATTCACACCTTTCTGAATTTCACATCACACATTATGGGATGGCAGGCACACAGCTGCGTGTTTAATAGATGACCTTAAGAAAGAAATGATTAAGTCTGAAGTGTGCACGTGCAAATGCTTGTGCAAATTCTTAAGATTGGAAAGAATAAAACCAAGATAACAGAGAATTTGAAGTCTAGTTTTTTTTTATAGTCTCTGTAGAATTTCAGTTGAATGTTTGAGGATTTTGGGGCCACTGATGAGATGGATGGATGGATTTTATAACAACAGTTTCCCTGGTTTTGTGTGGATGTTACCTCTAATAATAACACAACCTGACACCCTCCCAGCACACACATGGTTACGAAATGGCAAGAGTTCAACAAGGTCACAATTACCCTCACAGCTTTTCACCCGAAATCAAGAACGTCACCATTTTAAGACGCAGAGATTTAAATGGGTTTGCTTGTGCATCTGTGGGTTTGAGAGTAAGTGACAAAAATACTTCCTCTTGTCAGATTTAATTACGTTCAAGTGGCTTTAAGATAGACCCTGAATGGCAAACTATTGACGGCAAACAGAAGGAGCCTCCAGAACATGCCAACAAAGTCTGAATCTAAAAAAAAAGGAGGTAAACAAGACACATGAAGAGGTGTCTGTCAAACATTCTATTTGTCAGAAGATTACGTGTATCAGATTATGTTAATTAACTACGGAGCATTAATGAGATTATTCTAACCAGATTAGAGTTGCAAACAGATTAGAGGGGGATTACAATAACCTGCTGTAGTAAAAGTCTGTGAGCTATTTCACACTGTATTTCTTCTACACTTGAACATTAAATAGTCAAAAAGTGCTTAACACAAAAGCCGCGGTTTGTGGCGTATCTTTGCTTTTTATTTTTTAAAGTTGGGTTCGAACCACATTTTTGCCAATTTAACAGTTATTAGACTGAGGTAGCAATGTTCAAAATTATTTTAAAACTTTTTTAAAGGGCTTTTGCTTAGTATTGTTGGAAACTAGCAACAGTTCCAAAACCTGCCAGAAAACCTCCTGGAGGTCCATCAGTTGTTGTCCTTGTCCCTGTAAAACTAATACATTTAGTTTCACTTAGGAAGCAAAAAAGGGACGTTTTCCAAACTTTGTGTGAATGAAATAGTTTCTTTCATAACGATATTCTGACATTATTTGAATCTTTTGGTGGAAACAATGTTAAACGACATTCATAAATAATCAGTTTTTGGTAACAAACACTTTGTGATAATTACATTATTTTATTCCTTCTTTTATACTGAAGCTTTTTATCAGAAAACTAATATAAAAAAGGCAGAAAACAACATAGTGGCATGGCGAAACTTTAATCTATTAATTATTCCTGTGATTGCCAACATTTTCAACATGCAGTAAACTTTTATCCCTGAAGTGCAACGCCACCATTACTTGATATGTTTTACTGCCAGTGGTGGCCGCTGTCCACAAACATAACTATATAAACCACAGCACAGTTATCACCTTCAGCTCTCCTGTGCTCATCACTTGTCTGCTGAAAAAAGATCCATGCTTTTTGTTTTTAGGTCTTAAAAAGACAATTTATAAAAACAAAAAGATCAATATAGTGTACAGCTTAAGGTTATGCTTTTAACCTAACTGGGTGATTTATTTATTTATAAATCTTTTTATTTTCAATGCATCATGTGAAGCTGCTTCACTACAGAAAGCTCAAAATACTAATTTAAGTGACATGTTCTCACTTGCATTTACTCTCATCACGAAAGCATTTTTTTTTACCATTTTTTTTTTTTTTGTACAAATCTTTTTTTTTTTAAGAAATCTAGCAGAATTTTTATCTCTCCTATACTTGAAATGCTGTTAAAACAGAGTAAGAAAGAGTGGAGGTAATTGTTGTGAATTTAAAAGAAAAAGAGATCCGTTTTTGAAAAACACGTGTTTAGACAGCATTTCTGTGATTTTTATCCTTTGAGTTATAGCCTTATTACAGGACCTCTAAACTGCTGTGGTAATTTGTCCAAACACAAATCAATAATCCATAATTACACGGTCGATGCTAAACTGTGGCACGACCAAAGAAAGTAACATCACTGATGTTTATTGCAAAGCTAATGTGTACTTTTTTCTGAGCGACTCATTAAACCAGTGTGTATAAATACATAGAAAATTCATTATATGACATGATTTTTTTTATTATTTTTTAATTGCCTTTCATATATTCTTTTAACCATTTCGTTACATTTGTATTGCTTGCTAATGTATCCAAACTTACTTATTAAAATAGTTATTACAAAAATTAGGGTGAGAAGTTTCGATAAGTATTAACACATAGTTTTAACTTAATGGCATGTGTGCACATGAAAGCAAATACATTTGAATAAAGTTCTAATAGCTGAACTATTTTAAGACCATTAGAATTTTTTAAGCAAACATTGAAATGTACTTTGTTAAATGTAATGTAAAATGTTGAATTTTTTCTTTTTCTTTTTATATCTACCAATAATTTACATGAATAATAATGTAGCACTAAATATTCTGGAGACTTCCTCCCAGACGGATCGCCACTCAAGCTGTTGACTGTCTGGCCACTTTCATATAATGACAAGTTTCTTTTTCATTCTAAAAAAAAGAAGAATAGAAAAATGTTCCACTCTTGTTCTTGTCACCTCCTTTAGTTCTGTGCTTAGATTTAGTCATCTGCTCCTTTAGCACTCATTTGCAGTTTATTTCTCCCTCTCTTCCTTCTTTGTTTCCCCTCTTTTTCTTGATTAACTCTTGTCCTTTTCCCTTCTTGTTAGCTCTCTGCACTCATCTTTTGTGTCCCACTAACTCCCCTTCCTTGCCCTCCAGGAGAACCTCTTGTCATATATATTCTTCTCACTTGTCCTTCAGATTGGGTGCTTTTTTTTGTCTTTTCAACTTATTTTCTCTGTTCCTCATTACCAGAACCATCCTACATCGAAAGGCATCTTTCGTGCCAGCATTTTTTTTCCTCTTACTGTATCTTTTCTTTTCTCTTTCTTTCCTTTTAGTTGCTTATTTTCTTTTACTTGCCCCATTAAATCAGTTGAGGCTGCAAGTCCTTTAGCCCTTTATAAGCAGCTTTTACAAGTTGGTTGAGTGGCTGTGGCTCACTGAAGGATAGAATTGAATGGCACTAAGGCCCAGTGGATTTATCCCTCTCCTATATTCACATCCAGGAGATCCTGGCTTTGCTCACACACAGAGTATTCTTCAGATATCTTTTGTTCGATGCTCTTATTGAAAACCATGTATGGAGCTTAAAAATGCAACTTAAAAGATGTTCAGAGACTTCTTGCTTAATCTGTTTCAAGAGGGAAACATACACATCGATATTAGAAAAAAAGCTTTATAGAATTTTCCTGTCTCATTTTTAAACTTTTTGGGGTGTCTCTATTCTTATTTTAAAAGTGTAATAAATACAAATCCCCATTATTTACAGAACAGGTTAGTAAATAAAAAAAAAAAGTGCACATAAAGTCCAACTTTGAATGAAAATTGTGTTTTTAGCATGTTCCTGTGGCATTTTTCTCATGATGGAGGACATGTATTCAGAAAACTAGTTTGAAAACTGCATTTTTGTGTATTTCTTTATTCAAATCCTTGTGAATCAGAAGCAGATGAAAAAAATGCCATTGGTAAAAAATAGTCATTTTGACGTAGAAGCTACAGTCAGCTGGCCACAAGCTCCCTGTTCCGTTCCATACTGATGCATCTTTGCAGACAAAAAGATCCATGCACGGGTTGTTTTTCCTCGACAAAACTGGCATCTGGCTCAAAACTGTACAGCTGGAAAGCTCCAATATTGCTCGCTATTTTTATTGTACCTGTAAAATTAGGTCGGGGGTATGAAGGGCTTCAAGTTAGTGGGAGAGCGTGTAAACAGATGGATGACGGGAAGTGGGGGATTGGCTTACTCCACACCAACAGTCCCTCCCACAACTCTGAGGTGAATTCTGCAGAAACTATGCCCTAGAAAACAACATTTTTTTGGGCTAAAAACAGCATAATCATAATTAAGAGTGCTGGGAATGCTTTTGTAATAGCAGAAGATGATCAGAGTGGGTGTTTAAGCAGTATTCAATGACTATTTAAACATAAATACATTTAATGTTATGTATCTTGTCCATAACTTGGGAAGGGTTCTGTGGGGCCAGAGAGATGGAAAGCTGAACATTTTTGGCATTTTTCTGCAGATTATTTCCATCATCCAGCTGAATGAATTCTGTGTGTGTCTGTGAAAGTCTTAGTGAGTTGAGTCTTTCTTGCATGGTGCCCCTCTATTTTCCTCCGTGCAGTTTGACATCTTCTCTGAGAGCTCTCTCTTTTATGTGCCTCTGTCTCCCGGTTGCAGGGTGACCATGTGAAATTGCTCTTCACACTTCCCTGCTTTTCCTGCCACAGCACACATACACAAAGAAAGCAGGAGGATTGACCCCTGCACACATGCATACACACACTCTCATAAATCACACTTACAAAAATCACAATTTCCTAAGTCCTCATCCCTCCATTTCATCCTTCCTTTACTGGGTGGTTCAAACTGGATGAGAAGTCAGGCAAAGTTACAAGAAACTGTTGAGAGGTCAGTATTGATTACAGACAAGGGAAACATTTTCACAGTTGGACAAGTTATAATGGCGAAGGAAGGACGGGTGACACAAGTACACTCAACTTCAACTGTCAGGCAAAGGCATCTGTGCGAATTACACACAGTCCTTTGATGCAACTAAACTTGGTTTGTCCTACAAAAGAGGTTCAACGTTTTCATTCACAATCATGGACTCGAGAGGGTAAGCAGAGGTTGTGTGATGCATTTTAGTTCGTCTTGGACTAATCTGAAACTTGTTTAGCTTTGTGGTCATTATCTGGATAACACATCATCAAACTGCTACTTTAAACCTTAAACAAAAGTAGACGCAGGCGGTCTGTGGGCGAATAATTGGACAAACTTGTATGGGCAGGTGGCCCCACAAAAGGCAAAGATCATAGACCACTTGGAGAGCCTCTACAGTCAAATTTTTTATCTATGGGCATGCTGCAGGTCATAGGTCACTAATGAATCATGCCAGAATAAAGTAAGGGTGAAGTATGTGAGACGCAGGCGTGTCATAAGTTTTTTTTTTTTTTTAAATCCTCCAAATCCTTAAGACTACGCAAGGGGCTTATGAGCTGTTCAAGAGAGAAGTGTGCGCTCCCTCTCCTTGGGTGCAGCCTGACTGTTAAAAATGAGGAAATTAGACAATGAGTGTGTAGTTTTTTTGCACATCCTACGAGAGTCCTAAGGCATATTGCCTGCACACTGTGGGCATGTAGCATGTGTACGTGGTCAGTAGAGGGCCTGCGCATATACCTTACCATCAACTACAGTGTGGCTTAAGGACACTCCAAGTCAGACATATGTGGTTGGTTTGCAAGAAACAACCTCAAGTCAAGTGCAGTGTTCAGATTTTATTAGAATGTTGGGGCTTTTAGTTCTTGAAAACATAAAGCAGTTAAACAACATTACAAAAAAAAGCAGCCACACAGCCCTCCACAATAACCTAAAAGACGGATAACTTTGGCGCCACATTTAGGTCAAAAATTCAGGGCAGGCAGATATATGTCTCAAGTAGCTAAGATCATAGATAACTTTGTGTATATAACAGTTATTTCAAACTGTTAAATAACCTTTGGTGAATCTGTTTTTTTTTACTTCTTATATTACTTCTTTTTTTAATAAATAATCCAAAAAGGTCACTGATGTCTGGTGTTGCTGTTAAAGTCAACCCTCTTTCTCCATCAAAATCACTCCCTAAAGCCTCGTAAATTCATTTATCACTGGTTTATTTTTCCAGCCTTAATTTTTGATGTTTTAACTCACAAATCTCTAAAGGAATGAATTTCTGACGTCTTTGCCTGTTAACTCCAGCACACATTTTGGCCTCAGTGAGATACACCCCGGGCATTTAGCTAATTGACTTTTTAGTGATAAAATAGAAAAATGCAGCTTGATCAATACTGTACAGGACAGCAGAGAGATAGACAGCAGGAGAAAATGTGAGAGCACGAAAGAAAAGGAAGAAAACCAAAATAAACTCCTTGCTTGTGATGAATGTGCCGCTCTGAAATAGAAACCTCATCCCTCTTTCATCCCCTTCATCCTCTTTCACCCTGTTATGTCTCCTCACCGTCTTTCCCTTTTGTTCCTCCATAACTCACACCATCTCTGTCTCTCTGAAACGTCTGCAAGTTTTCCCCTTTTTCCCTACCTCCTCCTACTCTTCTTCTCCCTCTTTGATAGCGTGCCATCTGTGTGATCAATAGTGTTCATTTTTCTCTGAAAATGTTCCTGTGATGGATTTTCCAGGCTATCACTGTTGAATGAGTCAAAAGCAGTCTAATATTTTGCTGCCTCTCATCAAACTCTTCTCAGAATCAGCAGAACTGACGTTTATTTAGTTTTTTGTATGTGATAATACCAAACAAACATTAGCTTCCACACAAAAAAGAAAAAAAAAGTCAATACGTAAAAGATTTGAGCACTACTTCAAATGTTGGGTTGTTTTTCCTATCATGTCCAATTTCGTGATGCAAATACTCACTTCCAGTCACCTAAAGCTGCTAGAAAAATCTGCTTTTACTGTCAGATTCTTTTGATCCTAAAAAAAAAAAGACCCTAAAATGAGAGTTGTATTTAACCATGTCAATAACAGAGTAGTACTAATGCCATTATCACTTCTTGCCATCTTTTCTTTTCGTTCACACCCATCTGGCTCTGCTCTTGTTGACTGTCTTTTCTGTTTCTTCTTATCCTACATGCTCCACTGTGTTTTGATTACTGACTCCATGCGTGTGTCTGTACTTGGGAACAGAGCCGGATGGGCATTTTTTGGGGGGGAGGGGAGATCACAGATGGGCCTTGTCAAATCTTTATACATCTGGCTTTGTTCCTGGCTGACAAATAAAACATGTGAATGTTTAGCTTTGGTTTCCTTTGCACCCCTTCTACACGGACATGCACAAATTTCCACTTTCAAAATGTGGCGCGTGCACCAGTTCATCAGAGCACAATGATGTACGCTAGACTGCTCAGAAACCCACACAGAGACACACAGACGCACAGCACAGCAGGACGCAGCGGGTATGGACTCCTGTTGTGTTTTATGGTTGCCAAAGTAATAATGCCAGGGAATCTGGGCCATGCCAGCTTTAATTGTGTCCAAAAGCACAGTAGTATAAGTGTGACTGAGGGCCAGGCTGGCTTGTCATGTAGTGCCTCCTATCGAGCTGGGATTTGTAATTTGCAGCAGACCATTTTCTTTAGAATAAACATTTTTTTGTGTTCAAAACAACAGCAGAAATGTGGTTTCTGTCATTTACTTATCAGCTCTTTCCCATAGAATGTTTTCAGTACCTTATGCTGGGAAAAAAATAAAAGAATATAAAAGAAAATGAAGCTGCCCCTAATGTTTATGACGTCAGCAAGTCAATGTGAGGGTCAGCTTTTACACGCCAGGCTGTCTGTGTGCGCACGTGTGTGTGTCAGCTGCTCCAGGTCCCAATCTGGGGCTGGGACATATGCTTCAGAAGCCTCCTGTGGACAAACACCCATGTAGGCCCCAAAAGGATGTCGCATTCATTTAACACCCAGTCTTATTTGAAGTGACACATACATGGGGGGTGGGCAATATGGGGTTCAGTATCTTGCCCAATAACCATTTGACATGTGAACTGGAGAAGTTGGTGATCCATCCAACAGTGGATAAGTCTTCCACTTCCTGGTAGTGTTTTGATTTCAACGCATGGCATTATACTTGTATCTGAGGTAAAAAGTCCCTCAAACAGCTTGGTGTTTCCATGATGGTTCACAATTACACCAGCATGAACGTTGCTGCCAAAATTATTTCTTCTGTGCCTCAAATGGGGCTTCTATAAAATACGAATCATCAGGAGCTTGAACCATGTTTTAGTTGAGCACTTGAATGAGATTCGTTTCACATGGAATTTTCATTCTTCACTCATTTGATCCATTTAACAAAACTCTTTGACAATCCTATTTACTGGATTTAATGTCTTTTTATGATTAGAAGTCATTTCAATGCCAAGGAGATAGCCTCACCTTTTTTTTTTTATTTACTGTACACCATTTTCCAATCAGTTAATGGAATATTATCCTAAGGAAGTTTTATATATCTATGTATATGTATTTATTTGTTTGTTCATTCATGTATGTCCTTTTTTATAATTTTAATTGCGTCAAATAATACAATAACAGTGAATTTCTCCTTGTGAGATAAATACGGTTCAAACCAAGTAAATTAAACCAATTATTCCAATCCTCCAAGTCCTGACTTACACAGCAAACTACATAGATCAGTTCAAAGAACAAAATCACTGGTTGGTTGTGATGTGTATGACTAAAGCCCCCCCATCTTCGATTCCTACGTTTTAAAGCAAACACAGTGTAGAAGGTGGGGTTTTTTGTGCTTTGGGGTCATGGCTGAATCTGTGAATGTGACCGAGTGATTTTAACATATAAAATCTGGTTATACTTCCAACTAATAAAGTCAACTCAGTCGCCATTTTTCCGTCATATGGATGCCGCCAGATGACGTCAGCATCTGGTGGTTGTACATCCATATTTCCATACATGAGTCCTTGTTTTTATGGCAACCAATCTCGGCAAAAAGGGATAAGCTTGTTGGAAGTCCACATCCCTACCGCTTGAAAGCAGAATACACAAAATCTGTCAAACTTTTGGAACATTGGATGTAGGGGCCAGTGGGCACTACATACGTTTCTTCAGGCATCTGATTGGTCAGTTTATAACTTGAATAACTTGCAATAAAGAAAAAAAAATCATGAAAAAACGAGTATTAAAAAACAGGCACCAAGAATGCCTATGACAGAGTCATAGTTGTTTTGTTTTTTCTCAAAAGAAGTCAATGGGATTTTGGCTTCTAGTGTACCTATGGTTTAATTAAACAAAACTTTAACTACATTTTTACAACTTTACTCAAGTGAGCTGATTGAACTCTGGCCATAGTGCCTGTCTTAATTTAGGTTTCATGTTTAACATTCTGAATCTTATGGTTCCTGTCAGAGTTTTGGACCAGCGTATGTCTTTGGTATGAGGCTTTCTTGAATAGTCGGTCTCTATGGTCTCCAGTCTTTTTTAGGTATAATTTTCTTTGTTTTCATGTTTCCTTCTCTCTTCTTTTCTTTTTTTGTTGCTCTCTCATCATCTTCTGTTGCCTCTGTTAGTCCCCCCCCCCCCAACTCACGCCTTTGTGTCCAAACACTATATTCAAACTAGACTGCTTATTCATTTACGCTAAGGTATCACTTCATTTCTCTCCTGATTTTTTTTATTTTATTTTTTTTCAATATTATTATTATTTTTTTAAGTCTCCTCAGTATTACTTGCCCCAGACAGCACCATGCTGTCCCATTCTCATTATATTTTCACACTCCACTTCCCTGGGACTAACACACTCCCTCATCTTTTCCACGCAGACTCACTTTGTTTCAGGCAGGTTTTGAGGAGAATCTTTTTGTCTCATAACCTTATAGGAAGGCTCACATATTATTCGAGAGAAGCAAAGCTTGCATTAGTATATGTTCTATAAAATGAAGGATTGTTTTGTGATTCCCAAATGGATATTCATGGAGTCTGATCTAATTTGCACTAATGTTCTACATAAGAGTCTAGCTCTTTGTAAATTTGACTAAAAGCATATTTTAATTGATGACAGCTCTAGTCAACACTTAGCTCAGATTCAAATTAAAATGTGTTAAAGGAAAGTGGTTGAGTTTGGCTTACTGTCCTGCATTACTCAAAAGGCAAATCCAAACTAACAGACAGCGTGCATTGGGACAGTATGCAGTTGAGATGAGAATCAGCAACACCAAGTCTGAGACCATGGTTCTTGACCAGAGAAAGGTTGTTTGTTCTCTCTGGGTGGATGAAGGGCTCCAGTCCAGGTGGAGTTTAAGTATCTTGGCTTCTTGCTCACAAGTGAATATCAGAGCATGAGATCGAGAAGTGGCTTGGTGCGATGTCATGCAATCGTTGTGCCAGTTCATCGTGTTGAAGAAGGAGCTGAGTCAGAAAGTGAAACTCAAAATTTACTGGTGGATCTTTGCTCCAATACTCACTTGTTGTCACGAGAGCTGGGTCATGACCGAGGACCCAAAATCAGTCTTCTGTTCCTGGTAGCTGGGCGTTCCTTTAGCGATGTGAGGTGAGAAGCTCAGTCACCCAAAGAGTGCTCAAAGTAGAGCAAATGCTCCCCAATATTGAGAGAAAGCAGCTCAGGTGGCTTGGGCATCTGGTCCAGATGCCTCTTGAACTCTTTCCTGGGGAGATGTTACAGGCATGTCCCACTGGGCAGAGACCCTTGGGAAGACCCAGGACACACTAGAGAGACTACGTTTTTTGATCGGCCTGGGGACGCCTCAGGATTCTACCGCAGGAGCTGGAGGAAGAGGATGTAGAGAGAAAATTGTAGATATTTTTGCGTTGACTGCTGCCCCGTGACCTGGTCCCAGATGAGTTGAAAGAAAATGGATGTATGGATGGTGGAAGATCAAGATTAGTTCTTTAAATTCCATCTCGGCACATTATTGGAACTCAGAAGTTCATTTTGAAAATAGGATATGACATCAAAACAACCACTATTCCATCCATGAATCAATTTTCTTAACCCATTCAAATTCTTTTGGGATTTCCCTTTCTGGGCAGCTTGGCAGTCTGTAACAGGGCCACACGGAGATGGACAACCTCACATACTCATATCCACACCTAAGGGATTATAATTTGGATTCACCAATTAACCTATGGAACATTCTTTTGGAATGGAGAAAGAAACTGGAGCGTCAGGGGAAACTGCACAGGGAGAACCATGCAAACCCGCAAACAGAAGAGTCCCAGATGGTGTTCGAACCAGGGCTTTCTAATCATCAGGCAAGAGTGCAAGCCACTAAACCACTGCACAACCCATGGCCTGGAATCAATGGCATCAAGCTTCCAGTGTCTCTAAAATGTTATCAATTACCAAAAGCAAATATAAACATACAAAAATAAACTGCCAAAAAGCAGCGGGCTCTTTTTGATGAACGCAGATGTAATGCGCTTTGAGCACATGCTTATGTAATAATGAAACTGCAATGCTGAGCCGATCATTTGTAAAAACCTGTGAGCTAATGTTTCTGCATGTGGGGAAAGTGTGAAAAAACACCATGTTTATTTTCCCGCTCTGTCAGTGGGTAGTAATGTGTGTGTGAACTTGTATAAAAAAGCAGTTGGGTGTTGGTGTGTGTGCATGTGTGTGTTTATCAGAGTATGAACACAATTAAGGTGCATTTCACAGGTCAGTGACTTTGCATGCACGGCTCCTCCTTTTTTGGAAACTATTCAAAATAAATTTAACTTAAAAAAATTACAAGTTGTTTCCACGTAAGTCTAATGATACTTTTCCCTTTTCTCCAACCTGTCTCTATTTTTCCTTCTCTTTCATCCATCCACCCTTTTCCTGCTGGTGTCATTGTATCCATAGTTTCCAACAGCACATCAGGAGCAGCAGGAGGAAGTCTGGAGTCCCCGCAGCCCCGCTTTTCCTCTTCTCTCCCCACCTACCTCCCTGTTCAATGTCAGCTAAGTGGTGCTGACTCCGCCTTCTTCTTGCGGGAAGCCAATCAAGAGGTCATGCGAAACAGCAGCCTATCGTCTCGGACCGAGCCATTCTTTCTCCACCAGCTAGAACCGGGCATTGCTGCCCCGCAGTCCCTGCCCAGCGTCAACTGCAGCTATGGAAATGTGAGCACAGAGCAGCCAATCTCAGTGGAGCTCCTTCAGGGGCCTCCCCCACATCTGCTGCACTCCACCAACCAGGTGACGCTGAACTGGAAGGTCAAAGGACAAGTTGTGATGCCGAAAGTGGGGTCAGCGAGGCCGTGGATACAGGTGGCTGCTATGAATTTTTGCTTTGTTGGCTTAAGACCTAAACATTGAATTATTTACAAAATCATGACGTGTTTTCAATGTTGTGTGCTCATAACTTTTTAACAAAGTTTATTAATTTGCATGTTTAGGTAAAAGTAGTAGCAGACTGTTGGTAATAAAAGAGAGTGAAGGACTCAACTGAAAAATAGAATTGTTGGCCAAACAAGGCTGAATTAAAATTAATGAGCGACTGAGTTAAATGATAGTTTCTCAGCACTGTAAGCAAAATTATTTTGTAATTCCCCACAGTAATTAGACTAACTAATGAGAAATTGTAAATGCACTTGTAGCTTCAAAGAAAACTGTTACTGAGTTTAAAACTGTTGCTTACCTAAATTACATTTTCTTTTATACTTGGCTATTTAAACATAAAAGCTGTTAGTCACAAATGTTAAATTATTAAAAAAGTGTCGTGCTCAAATACAGGAGAACTAAAAAAAAGGTGAATAAAACTATGCATAATTTATTTGACAACCTGGTACATTCTTGCTTTAAATGTGGTAATAATGCTAAAAATAAAGACCATACTGGGAAATAAAAGCAATTGCAATTTATGCAACACACAACCTGTCATCAGGTTAGTTAAAAACAAACTCAACATTGTATGCATTTTTTTTTCTCCTGTTAGGTACTGTTTTACTTGATTGGACGGCGCTGGGATGACCCTAACCTGCCGCCGTCATCCCTCCTCCCTTGTGTCAGAGCTTTGGCTGTCCGTGACAAAAGTGAAGAAGCCCCCTCAGCTGGTTGCCGCCTCATGGGACCATCCGGCATCTGTGTTGTCCGTCTGGAGATTCCCCCAGCTTGGTTTACACCGTCACAAGCGAGAAAGAGACCTCATGAAGCGACCCTTCCATCAGTGGATGTTTACTACTCCATTATACCCATGGAAGGGGCTCGTCAAGAGTGTCCCTCCATTGTGAGTGAACCATGGAAAGCTCCGATTTCAAGTGCGGGGGCTCTTTTGGGCCTCAGTGTAGGGCTTGGAGGACAGTGGACTACCTTTGATGATGGAGGCCTTCAGGACATGCAGAAAGCTGGTTCTGTGGAGATGAGCATGGGTATGGTTTCTGCCAAAGGAGAACGATTGCAATTGGATGAAAATGTGGAGGTTGTGGTTCCGCCCAGCCCTGTTCGGCTTGGCAAAACTGTGGCATTTGGCATTCGCATGAAGACGAACTCAAACACGGAGCAGTTTACGTTAAGGTAGGAGAGAAAATGCTTTCATAGGACCATCAGCCTCAGGTTTGGTTCAGTATTCCACTGTTTTTGTCCTATTATTCATTTCCTTTCATCTCTTGCCTTTTTTGTTCCACTGTCTCTCCTTATTAAATTTCTTCCTCATTCTCTTTCTCCCGACTCTACTGCTCCTGAGGTAGATGGCTGTCACTTTTGTATGCTTAGCCTCTTTCAGTAACCGGCAGTGCAAATTACAACTTCATGAATATTCAACGTGACTGATCGAAGGGGAAAGTAAACAGGAAAAAAAAAGGTGACTAGGAGAAAGTGAAGACTGGGGAGACGGAGAGCAAAACAGCAAATTAAAACGAGTACATGCGTGTTATTTAGATGAATGGTAATACTAAATTGGGCAATGGATATAGCTGCATAAATGCATTTAATTTTCAATCCAATTGAGGGTTTTTTATATTAACATGTTTTTTTAATTATTTGTATTAATTATTTGTTTATAACTACTGATTAGGATCTTACATTTTACCATCCCTTCAGAGTGTTATTATAAAGGGACATATTCTAACCCATCACTCAAGCTCACATGTAGTTGAACAGAATTTGATGAAGCTACAGTCTCAATATAATCAATCATCATTTATAGATAATGTCACAGTTAGAAAAAAACGAACATCAAGAAATCACCCCCAAAACCCACAAAAATGAAACCAAAATGAAAGCTGTAGTTCATTCCTAGTCTTAAAAAATTAATATATCTATTATTTTTGTCCTATAATCTGCAAACTTGTAGATGCCATTATAAAGAGTCATATGGAATATATACCGCTGGACTTGTTTCATTCAATTTATGTTTCTTGCTTCAATGATTGTAAAGACAACGTATTTGACACAAAGCTTTTCTTAAAATTTAACATGGAACGAATTTCTGTTTGTCAGATTTAGAAAGTTTTCTTCTTTTCTTTTCCTCAGTCATATGTCAGCGACAAAAATGTGGTTCTTTTGTGAAATTAATTTCCTTTTATAGGAACTATAACTTTTAGACATAAATATCCCATAATATTTTAATCCTATGCAATAACAACACAAAAAAGCCTTGTTTTTGCTGCATTTCAAATGTTACCAACCATATTTTTTAGAAGACCAAGTATTCATATCAATTTTTCAGGAATCACAATATTTGTGAGTCCTTAATCTCAGTCTGTGTAACATACTTGAATACAATAAACTCTGTGCATTAGAAAGGAAAGCTGTCCTTTAGTTTTACTTCCTGTTCTTGTTACACACCTCCTTTTTGCTGCTACACTTACGGCTTTATTTTTCTATCACGCGTTCACTTTGCAATTACTTGTATGTTACAGTTTTCTCATAGGTTTTTTCATAAATCGATAGCATTGATTTGCTTTCCAGGGGAATGTTGCTTTGTGATTTAGGTGTATATATAATATATGTAAATCCAGTCAAACTAGTGTCTGTGGTGGAACTTTTTTGGAAACGAAGAGTTTTTTCCAGCTTTAACTTGCTTCCTTATACATTAGTTTAATGCTTGTTTTTTTTTTGTTTTTTTACACATTTATCTATGATATATAAAGCCTTTTATTATATATATTTTCCTTTTTGCTGAAGTTTTAAAGAGGAAGAGATGAGTGTGTGTGTTTGTTTGTGTTGGTCAGTATGTGTTTGTGATTCTTAACCTCTATCCAAGCATACACTCTAATGGATAATCTCCCATGGTCAAAGCACAGTCAGTCATGTAATAAGGCTTAAGTGGATCCTGTTTGAGCACAGGAGTGTGTGCATGTGTGTTTTTATATGTGTGCCAAATAATAAGCCGTAAGTGTGCTCCATTACACTGAAGGGATATGATTATGATAAACTGTTGAGGAGATGGAGCGGCACGGAGAGAGGACGAAGCAGACAGATAGACTGAAAGAAAAAAGGGAAAACTAGTCGTTCTGGTCAAAAAAGGAAAAAAAAAACGAAAAAAAAAAACAATGAGAAATAAAACAAAAAAAGGAGAGCTTCCCTCACTCTGATTTCTTCAGCAGCTCCAGAAAAAAGAAAAGATGAGATGGAAGGCTGGAAAGAATCCTGTGTTAGCTAAATTAGATCAGGCATCCATTCAAAATCACCCATCTCTGTGCTTGTAATTCACATCACCAAACATGTTCCTGTCACTATGGCTTGAGACTGCCAGTGTGGAAAACAGCTAAAACTGTGGACCTACAGACACACACTCATTCCCAATTTGTCACATACTAATGTATGGTCAAGAGCTCTCTTTGTCAGTTTGCATGCAGCAAGTACCCATTGACTGTCACTTTTTGACACTTATCTTGGATATTTCTCACAGTCTGGATGGGTGTATTTTGGACCTGTTTATAGATTTTGTCTTTTGCTTGCCCTACCCCCATAAACTACTGAAATTTTTCTTTCTCTGCTTTTTCCTGGCTGTACTATACCATTGACTGTATAAGAACTGGACTGAGCGAGTGTGACGTCACCCATAGAAAAGGGTTTACTTCCGGTTCCAATGAAATTAAGGCAATTCAGTCACCATTTTTTCACAATATGGATGCCGTCATGTTGGAGTCACACGTCATCAATAAGCATTGATTGGTCCAAGTTGGTTGGATTCAACGATTCAATGGCCACTGACTCTTTGTCATCAGGAGACACAGCAATGTAAAGTTGTGTGTCATCAGTTGCAGGGTATCAAAGGAGGTTAGATCTAAATGTCTTAAAAGTCACTTTCATGGACCAGGCTAGAGATGCTTGGCCTAAGTGGATTTTAAGACCTGCTGCTTGATTAGTAGTCACAGATGGAAATACATTTAATTCATTCCATAAATATTATTCATGAGTTTAACTCAGTCTGAGGACATCGTATTTTGGAAAAGATTAATCTCCTCGTGTCCCTTTCCACGAGGAGACATGTGGGCAATGACACTTTTAAAGTTTTAAATGTTGCCTCGAAATGAAATATCTGTCTACAGCATCAGGATGAAAAAATTAGAAATTAGTGTAGTTGGACCTACACCTTTATTTTTTTTTAGCTCCCTTTGCTTGATGTTGATTAAAAAAAAGCAACACAGCTTAAAGTTTTCTGCAGTGCTATACAGTGGTTTTCTTGTCAGTAAAACCTTATGCCATCACAAATCAAGTGAGAGCAAAGAAGGCCTTTTGCGGAAATAAAAAAAAAGAAAAATCAAACAAGAGGCTCTGCTGTTGCAGAATTTACAAGGAAATATAACAAAACTGAAATCCTGAGTAACTAAAGGAAAACAAAACAGCAAACACAAAAGGACCTCCAAACAAATATATATGACAAGATATCAAACAATGATGGACTGAAAGCAAGCGCTGTATTTGAGCTGCAAAGGTAGCAACAAAACTGGGAGCATATCTAACAATCGTTTGCTGAATCCTGGTCTGTAGATATGATGGACATGAACAGTGAAGAAACGCAGCAGAGGTTTTAACAGATACCAGGTTTTTGAATAGCCTTTTAAAACACCTGATTTACTGTTTTTGTCTTTTCTGAAGACAACAAAACATAATCAAGGGGAAATTGCAATCAAAGCTAAAGATATATAAACACAAAGATATTCTACGCACCAGAATACAAAATCAAAATGGGTTGGAGGCAAACAAAGTGTCAGATAGGAAGATGAATCTGAGGCTGGAAGTTGAAGGTGTGATGTTGAATGTTGTTAGTTCTTAATCCTCGGGAAGAATGTAAGCAAAAGGAGAAATTCTGAAAGGAGATGGATGAGATGATTCCGGGTATCCCTTGAGGACAGATCAGTGATTGGAGTATGTCATGATCCTGCTACTTGTCTACCAATGACCTTAACAGTCATGTGAGTGAAGGAAGCAGAGGTGATGAGACAGTGATTGGGAAATTTGATGTTCAAGACAGGAATACAGAAGATGGTGGTGGAGTTTGATAAAAGAAAGGAAATGACAATGGTGAAGATGGTTTCTCCAAAAAAGACATAGAGTGACATATTAGAGTGAAAAGAAGTGATCACAAATTGGTTACATCTTGTGCAGATGTAATCTGAAAGAGATCACCGACAGCAGTTGTGGTTGAGGAAAGAGAATGATGGTGTGTTGGATGGCTCTGGTGGTGAGGAAGATGATAAGGGCAGAGAAGATGACCAAGTAGTGGAAGTTGAAGAAGGCTCTTTCGTCTTTTTATAGAGATGAGGAGCTGCTTTAAGATGACTGGACAGCTAGAGCTGCATAAATCAGGGAGATTGGATGAAGACACTTGATGTTCTATCTGGAATGAGGAAAGCAGATAATAAAACTTGGTGGTGGAAGGAAGAAGTTCAGGAGTGTGGTAGTAGCAAAAGGTTAACTGAGAAAAAGTGAAACACTGAGAGCAGAAGACAGCAGACAGGAGTACAGGGAGATGCAGCACAAGGTGAAGGTGGAGGTGGCGATGACTAAACAAAGGGCGCATGAGGACTTGCATGACAGGTTGGAAACAAAGGGAGGAGAGGTAGATATGTACAGGTGCTGCAGAGAGACAGAGATGGGAAGGATGTGCAGCAGGTTAGGTTGATCAAGGACAGAGATGGAAATTTGTTGACAGGTTCTACAAATGTGATGGATGAGGAAAATGTAAAAGCACAGAGTAGAAGAAGTGGATGTTGTGGACCAGGAAGTAGCAAAGATCCGTGAGTATGAAGTGAGGAAAACATTGAAGAGTATAAAGAGTAGAAAGACAGTTGGTCCTGACAGCACACATATGGAGGTTTGGAAGTGTTTAAGAAAGGTGGCAGTAGAGTTTCTGACTGGGCTATTTATGGAGATCTTGGACAGTGAGAGGATGTCTGAGGAATGTTGTACCGGTGACCATCTTTAAGAAAACAAGTGACAGTTCAGGAAACTTCAGAGGAACAAATTTAATGAGTCACACAATAAAAAAGAGACGTGGAGACTAGGATGAGGTAAGAAGTGAACATTTGTGAGCAACAGTTTCAATAGTTTTATTATAAGGAAGACAGGTGATGCTTTTGGTGGGCAGTTAAGGTCAGAAGGAACTGCATTGTGTCTTTTTTGCCTTAATGTCCATGACAGAACACAGAGGTTCTGATTTGGAGCTGTGCTCAGGAGCTGTGGTTTGTATAAGGACATCTGAAGTGGTGTGTGATGTTGGAGATTTGCAGGAAATGCATGAGAGCTGAAAGAAAGGATACCAGGAAAAAGGGCAAGAGGACGTCCATAGAGGAGGTTCATGAATGTAGGGAAGGAGGACATAAGGGTGGTTGGTGAGAGTGAGAATGAAGAAGACAAGGTTAGATGAAGGAAGAAATGTGTCATTAAAGATCCACTATGATGTAAATGATATTTTTGGTGTTTTAAACATGTTCTTATTGCATTTGTCTCATGATGGAGGACATAAATAAAGAATACATAGCATTTCTGATTATTTCTTTATTCAAATAGTTGTGAATCAGAAGGAGATGACAAAAATGCCATTTTAAAAAAGCTTGTCGGTGCTCTGATGCGCATGCTACAAGTTCCCTGCTCCACTCCATTCTGAAGCATCCACTTGAGACAGCTAGATCTGTGTACATCTTCGTTTTCGTCGTCCAAGCTGGCACCTGGCTGAAAACTGCACAGCTAGATAGCTCCAATATTGCTCTCCATTTTTGTTGCACTGGTAATTTCAGCTTGGTGATGTGAGGAGTTATAAGATAGTAGCAGAGCAATTAAATGGAGAGCTCCCAGCAGAAAAGATGGAAAGGGGGGCTTGGTTGTTCTGAGCCATCTGTCCTGCTCACAATTCAGAGGTCAATTTCTAATGAATTACTGCCACTCTGCAGAAACTAGGTCCTAAAAAAACGACGTGAACTTTTTGATTTAGGCTAACAATGGCATAATGATACTTAAAAACCACCAGGAATGCTTGAGAATAGATCAAGAGATGATTGTAGTGGGTCTTTAAAAAATCTAAACTGAACAGCTGAACTAAAACTCAACATAACGATAATGATGCAACCCTAAACTTGGCATTTGATAATATTTACGTTTCATCTTTATTTTATTGACACATCACAATTCATTCCTCAAATGAACAATGAAAGGTTATCAGAGTCCATACGTCAGTGAGGCCTGAAACTTGCCAAAACCCAATGCCATGACTCAAATGAATTGAACCATCACTCCTAATTCTTTCTAACATTGTAACTTCAAAGATCAAACATAAAGATACATCCTGATGAATCCATTTGATCAGCACATGAGTATTAGACTGAATGCAGAAACTCTCAAAATTAAGATTTCATGCTTTAAATCAATGATTAGTTGAGGTTTTCTTCAGTGTAAATGTTGACAGAATGAAGGTTAAAATGATCAGTATCTCCCTCATTAAAAAACCTCTTCTTCAACTGTATTATCATTGTTTGGTTACCTAATTAGTAAGATAATTAGTGATGAGAGGATAATTGATACTCATGTTGGCATATGTGTCTGAGTTGCTGATTATTAAACAGAAAGTCTCTTTCTCTTGTTTTTCTATCTTTTTATTTTCTGCCACTCTGGGCTATGGTTGTTTGCAGCTATTAATCCATATTGTCTTGTTAAGAAAAGGGCTCCAAAAACATGTTGTGAACAATATTGTTCAGAATTCCACTGACATTCTCATATTCGATTAAAGTCCTTTATGTCAAAATGAGTTCTAAATTGTTTTTATCATCACAAATAGAAGAAGTTCCACATTTCTGAAATTTGCAGTACAGCTAAGCAGATGTTAATTCATTGTTTACATTATAAAATGCAGTTTTTTTGGTTAAATGAACACACTTGGGTAATGTTTTTGTTTGCACAGAGCTCTAGGTGTGTGTTTGCTTTTCCGTGTCCCTGCGTGAGCCCGGTAATGGACCTGTAACTTGTCTATGGTGTGACTTGCTTCTTGCCGCATGGCAGCAGTGATAAGCTTTGGGGTAAAGTGTAGAGAGTGGCTGGAAGTTTGGTTTGCAAAGATAAGAGAGGTGAGGTTTCTCTGGAGGCCACAAGGTCCTTTGTCTGATGCACCTTTATGAAAAACATGTTAACAAAAAAAGAAGCTAAAACCACAACTTAAAAATGTGCCTACTTAAAATGTTCTTTGTTTCTTGTGTGTCATGTAATACCTAATTCCAGGTAAAAGAAAATTAGACTACAACTGTCCCGAGAAACTAAATGAAGCTGCCACGCTGATGGAAAGTGACCACGATGAACAAAGAACTGACCAAAAGTTTGAAAAAGAATCATTACAAGAGTTATGACCCAAAATCGTGATGCATTGAATAATTCTGTGGAATTCTAAAAAAAAAAAAAAAAAAAAAAATCAAAACTTAAACACGTAATCAAATCCACGTCTTAATAGGAATCCTATTGTTAAAATGTTTTTTTTTTCATTTGCTGACTTCATTGTTTTTATTTTAAGCTCTTAAGACCTGAGATAATATTTGAACTAACCCTCTGTACACATGACCCCAGTTAAGCAGAATTAACTACTGTGGTAATAATCCATAATGTGATCTCCACACATTTGGACGGTCCTAAGAGGTTAAATATGTTTGACATGTCTTCAATATCCACTCTGATTATCTTTAAACTATTTTCAAAGAATTTACATTGTTTTTTTAATTAGGATTATGCCGTTTTCAGCCAAAATCAAACAACCTGTGTTGTTTTCTAGAACACTTTCTGCAGAGTGGCAGTAGTTCAAATTTGCCTCTGAGTTGTAGGCGGGACCACTGGCACAGAGCAACCCCTTCCCCACTTCCCATCACCCATAACTGACAGCTGCCAGTTATCCTTCGAACTTAGCCCTTCACACCTCCAACAGTACATTATCCGTAGAGCAAAAATGTCAAGCTCATGGAGCTATCCAGCCGTACAGCTTTTGAGCCAGATACATCACATCTAAAAAAAAAATTGTAACAGCATTTTTTGTCTTCTTCTGATATACAATGATTTGAATAAAGAAATGTAATTTTGAGCAGCTTATTTTCTTAATATATGTCCATCATGAGAAAAAAATGTTGTGAGAACACGTTAAAAACATAGAGTAGAGTAAGTATTTAAGCTACATAAAATCCAGAAAAAAGGGTAAATATATTTCATCCAGTTAACAAGTATATGAATATAAAATAACGTTTAGACCAACACAGGTATGTGAGAGTTTGGTGTCTTAAAATGAAGTCATTTTTTATCAGCCTTTTGGATGAAATTGCGATGCCTTACACAGGAGATCGACTTGGTGTTGCACTTTTATTAGAGTGACTCCAAGGCTCTGATATAGTTGCTGTAATGAGCATCATTTGACCTTTTGATTTGCATGAGAAAATAACAGGGCCTTTATAGAAGTGAATAGCTAGTTTTTCAATTGCAGTTTGGTTTAAAAAAAGTTGGAGAAAAACTTCACTCAAGTGAAATTTTTGTGAGACATGGATTCTCAGATTTACTTGTGCCTTATACTTATATTTACTGGCTTTTTTTTTTTTTTTAACTCTCCTGCAACATTAAGTAATGCGGTTGGGAGGTGGGCAGACACACACACAAACTACAACTTCATTTAACCCCAGCTGTCATTCATTTATTTGTGTAATTGTGTAAATGCAGTTGTGTTTGAGGCAGAGCCCTTTAGTTTTTCTAGACTGCATCCTTTCAGTTTCCCTCTCAGTCAGCACCTCTCTTTCCTCTGTTCCCTCTGTTTCTTCCTTCCAGATTCAAATCAATCCTGAATATTCATGAGGGTGTTATTTGCATTCCTGGCTCCTGAAAGAGACCGACACACAAAGGTGACAGCCATCAACCTCGAGATAGCGCCAGTGTTTGTGCATTTTTGGGCTGTGCGTTTGTTTGAGGGCGAGGTAAATAGACGGGTAAACACAGACTAGTGGAGGAATGAAATGAGGAGCGAGTGGAAGGAAGGCAAAATGAGGCAATTCACTATTTTTGCAGTTTTGCTTACTAAATTTTTGAAACTTAACAGAAAAAGTAAGTCTCAAAAAAAGCAGAGTGACTTAAGTTTTTTTTCTTTTCAGGTCTGCTGTTGATGTGCTAATGATCCACCTTACACCTCTACCTCACTTATTATCCCCATATGCTCATTTAATTTTGTCTCTATACAAAATTCTCTACCGGTCCCTGTTTTTAAACTCCCGGTACTCTTTTTTTTTTTTTTTTCTTTCTGTGTGTTTCTAGGCTCCGTTTGAGTTTGGGTCTGGTAATGCCAGCTTGGGTGCGCTTGATATGCAAATGTTTAGACGTTCCTTTTGTTTTGTTCATTGTTTTTTTTTTTTTTTTCTACTTCCTGTTGTAGGATAGAAGAGCCTCTTTTAGAAATGGAGCTCCTTTTAACAACACATCCATTCCTGTGTGCTAATGATGCACAAACCAGCCTCACCATATGAAATGTTATAGCTGTTAGAGCACAGGGCAACATGCGTTATTTTACAGCAAAGTTTGTAAAATTATTTTATGGACTTCTTTATGGAGATCTGTAAAGTCTCCATATTTTTTGCCACGGTGATGCTGAAGTTCATGTCTCACTTTATGTCTGTGTAGATGCGTCACTTCTTATGTTTAGCTTAAAACGAAAAAGATAGTGGAAGCAAACAATTAGACAATTAGAATAAAAAGAGTAAAAAAGTTACTATTTTCACATATAGCAATGTCAGACTTTTTTATGTCTTACTAACAAGGTTGGGGATTAGTGTACTCTCAGTAATGTTTGTTTTAGGCGTATCATTTTGTTTTTTGAATGTGGTGCATATGATGTTGTAAGTCACAGGTATTGTGAATGTAACGACGCTAATGTGTAGCCAATTTTTAGAGTTACTGTGAACAAAGTTAAAAGTCTGGCTGATGTACAGACTTATCTGACTTTTTTTCTCGTTTAACGTATTTCATAGTTAGCTCGCCTTATGCATGACTCAAGTTCAAAAATAGGCCATTCAATGAATGGCCTTGTAATCTGGTGTCCTCTATGGTGCTGAAAGTACTGTATTTTACTTAGATTAAAAATGATAAATAGAAAATATTTGCTGTTCAAACAAAGGAATATTCACAAAACTGTTTGCCGCACTTACAAAACAGACCAATGCTGCTAATACAAACGTTACTGTTACTATGGCAACTCCAAACCTAAATGGTAATATAAAAGAAGGACACTGGGAGCTGAGTGTCACATTTTTTAACCTGATTTGCTCTTTATTGGCAGTACTCTTAATGTTCATGATCATTGTTTTGTAGTCGGCAGCCTAGAGAGATGAAAAGTCTTCCTTGCAATGAGTTTAACACTTTAAAATATATATTTCTTTTTTTCATCCTTCCATTCCATTCCAGCAAAAAGAGGGTTTATCCACTCATGCATCGTTGATGAGTTACGCGAAACATCAGTTTAGCATGTAGGCTAGGCTGCAGATGGCTGCAGTCACCTGAGACCACAGTTTGAGTCTTGCAGGGTGTCTGTCAATTTCTCTCACTGTAGTTAACCTTCACCTGTCAGACGTTTTTTCCTTCCATTTTCCCCAATGTATCTTAAATGATTCATAGAAACAAAAGTTATCTTTTAAAGTTGAGAAAACAGAACACTACCATAGTAAATCATAGAATACCAGTATATAATCTCACTGTATGCACCTCATTTAAATACATTTTATTAACGGCAAATGCATGTCAAAATAGGTTGTCGGACTCAAATTTGACTTCAGCATAACTCTGTAGTTTCTGTGTTACACTGAATCAAAATTGAGAACACAGTCATTGTTTTCTGGGCTTTTGCAGGTAAAGATTTAGAGCAAAGCATCAAATGTTTTAATATTAAACAAATAACATCAGAGAAACAATTACTTTGTTGAGCCATTTATGAATCACATAACTGATAGAATCAGGAGCGACAGCATAGATGACATGTGTGGCGGTTTTGGAGATGAAATCCAGCTGGTGGTCGAAAGGTTAAAAGTTGCAATATCATTTCATAAGAGCTGGTTTCCTGAGGTTACATCACTCCATCATGTTTTCCAAAAAAATCAAGTTCTTTTTCCAAATGTCTAAAAACAGTGTCTGCCATCCAGCACAGGTGACTGTAACAGGCTCACGGTAAGGAAAACAATCTGCCGTGGGCAATTTGGAACTAGCCATAAATGTCTGGATTTTGGACTGTGAAGGAGTGGCAGGAAGCCTCACAGATGAGAATAATCGTGCCAAGTCTGCCAAAAAAATATACATGGTTTTTTATCCCATAAAGGCTGGTGTAAATAATGCTAAATGATGTGCACAAAAAAAAAAAAAAAAATCAGATTTGAATTGCAAAAAATCAATACATTTCTTATAAAGCCTTCATGAAATTACTACTTTGTTTTAACAGATAAACATAACAGTTAAGTTATGTTCTAGTTAAGAATAATAATATCAGTCTACCAGACAAGATCATCAAATGTAAAACAAAAAGTTCTGACATGTTTTAAAACAATGTTTTTGCTCATGAATTCCTTGTTTTAATTTTACAAAATATAACAATGACAAATATTTCTAGAAATCAATAATCTTTTCTGATTGTGATCAGGAGGTAAATATGTTCATACTTTTTATGTATTTGGGTGAAGATTGCTTTTCCAGCAGTGGAAAGGCCTAAAGCAATAGGCTGCCATGGCTGTAGGGATAATTTGTGGTGAAAATGTTTGCCCCAAGTGCTTTTCCGAGCAGCAAAACCTGCCTAAAAAGGGCTTATTTCTTTATTTTTGTGTAGTGTAGTGTAGTGTGACTTTGCCATTGTCTATTTAAATTTAGATATTAAAAGAGTCTCAGTTACTCACTGAACCAATGGACATTCAACTGTGGATTCTGTTTTTCACAAGAAAAGCCTATTTTCCACGAGAGAAAAATGCATCTACAGCTTCAACAGAGCAAAAAAAAAAAAAAATCCTGATGGTCAACAGCCTGGATGAGGCATCCCAACAGCAGCAGCTGCTTGATCTTTGTGCTAAATGACCATTGAAAGCTCACAAAGATGATACGTCACAGGCCGTTGTTACACCGACCGCTGTGATCCATGGATGGCTTGTAATGTTTGTCATCTGGGAAAGTTGAGCCCAACTGAACTGCTCAGTCATTGTTAAATCACTCTAGACAAGAACTCCACCTGAAAGCATTCAACTTTAATTTTGTGTCAATTATTAATGAAGGAATTGAAGAACCTCGGACGTCCCTCAAGGTTTTAGAGTGTGATTCTCCGGGGAATGCTGGCAGGCTCAGTCGTAACCCTTTCAGGCAATGAGATTATCATTTTTGGAGCCATTCTCCGTCTGAAACTGAAGTGCAACTTACTATAATTTCATGAGCTGGTAAGATGAGTCTCTGAATTAATTTAATTTTGGGAAAAAAAAGTTTTTTTTAATTTGATCAATTTTAGTGATACATTATCCTAGCTTTAAGTGTTAATTATTCTTAATATTAGTAATTAACACAATATCAGCTTCAATGGATAAAAAGCTATTATGCATTATTCACCAGTTATTTCAGAAATTGTGCTAATTCAGAGGAGATCCCTTTGTCCAAAACATTAGGAATCCAAACCTTTTCCTCAAACGTCATATTTCTTTTTTGAAGGAAGCATTTTTTCCAAATAAATTTAAACTTAAAAATTGCACCACTTTCACTCATCTTCTGCTGAACATCACAACAGTTATTTTTGTTTAGTTATTTTTAGTATATTATATATATATATATATATATATATATATATATATATATATATATATAAAAACTACAAGCACTTTTACCCTTCACACTGTACTTTTACTGCACACATCTGCTTATGTTGTTCAAAACATAGATGTCACACTCGTAGACTCAGCTTTTATTCTTGGCAGTAAAAATTTAAAAAACAGCTGCTCTTGATTAACCCTTTAATGCTGAAAATGACACTGGCAAAACCGAAATCATTCTTTTTGGCACAGCGTATGTCTTCGACAATTTATAGGATTTGCATGAATCAGACACTTCTCCACGACAGAATTAGCCTGTTTATGTTGATTGCGTAAGCACTTTTACTGTTGCATATTATCACAAAGATACTTTAAAATCAGATGGAATTACATTAATTGTGTAAACTGTTGGAGAGTTACTCTAACTTGTCAAAGCAATGAATTAAAATGAACAAATTTAAAAAAAGACAGTCAACAAAAGGATTTCAACAATGGAGCTAAAGCTGTAGTGTGAATGGGTTCTGCGGTAGCTTTTTGATTAATCTGTTTGAATTAAGCTTTGTTTACATAGCTCTTCTTTTTCTAAGCAATACAAACAAACAAACCTTTACATCTTTCTGTTTCTGTATGAGAATAACAAACTGCATCCACTGCTACCTGGTGAACACATTGTTTTAAAACACAAACTGCCTCTGCTACTGTTCACGGGTAAAGATATACCAGCTGAGCCTATTGCTAAGTTCATGAAACTATTAGAAAGTTCACCCGATCCATTCTGTAAAACTTCTGTCTCCATGTGGCTTGATTGGGTTATTACAGTCCAACTTTCCTGATGTTTCCAGAAGTTCTAGACATATTTCAGAGCAATTACATAAAACAAAAACAATACTTGATAATCATGATAGCCCTTAATGAGGCACTATTGGACAGTTTACAAATGTCATTTATTGTTTGCCAGATGGCAAGATTTTTCCCTGTTTCTCCAGATATCTTTATTTCTTGTTAAGACAATGTTTATTTCAAAACAGTTTGGTGCTAAGGGGCAATTGATTGCTGACCTAAAACTGAAATCCCATTAAGAGCAGATGCCTCCCATTCATGTGGTATGGTATGAAGACGTGCCTGGCTCCATGGTTGACCACAGTGCTTCATGTTTGCTCATTTATCAGTGCTAATTTGCCAGCTAATCTCCCCATTAAGCTCAGTGGGAACATTAGCCTAGCAAATTAGAGCTGATGAATGGGCTATTATTCATCGTAAAATACCTCCACTTCTCTCTCTTGCGTTTTTGCTTCCTCTCTCCACACCATTCCTCCCATTTTTCTCTCTCTTTATCTTAACTGTACATCTCCTCGCATCAATATTTATATTCTCATTCCATGGTATCTTATGTGGTTTGTGATGACTCTATTTTGAGACATAAATGAATATTATAGTGCATCATCTCATGGCACGGTATATTAAAATACGGAAATTGTTCCAAGAAGAGTTAGAAATAAGAAGAATAGGATCAATGAGGAGGTGCGCAGTTTGGGCTACAGTTCGGTCTTTGAATACTGTAACAGCTTGTATACACATTTGTTGGATGAACAGATTGTTGGAGAAACAAAGGCGCCACAGATGCCTCCAGTCTTTATTCTTTTTTTTTTTACCATCTTTTCTTCTCCTCTGTAAACCGTCCACAGTTCTAATCTTAGCACTCAGATCTATAGACTATCTTCTCTATATACATGGCCTTTGAAAAATAGCATTTTTTGTGTGTGTGTGGTTTAATCTCTTTTGCATTCTTTGGTCCTTGAAGTGCTTTTGATTTTTTTTTTTTGGTACATTTAAACCCCTGTGGTGGAAAGCCTCTGAAGCATTTTGTGTTCATGAAGGGCAAGGCAAGAAATTGAAAGGTCTAAAAGAAAAAGAGTGGAGTCATGGATGGAAGAAGATAGAGAAGAAGAGAAACAGAAATCATCTTAATTAAATGGTAAATGTCGTATACTTATATAGCGCTTTTTTCTACCTTCCTTAAAGGCCCAAAGCGCTTGCAGTCACAGTTCCATTCACACACACACATTCACGCACTGATGGTGGCTCCGCTGCTGAACACTGATGCCAACCTTCCACCAGAGACAATGTGGGGTTCAGTGTCTTCCTCAAGGACACTTTGATACGGGCGGGCAAGGCGGGACTCGAACCTGCAGTGTTCCAATCAGAGGTCGACCGCCCCACTGCTGCACCACGGCTGCCCCAATTAATTAATTACTGTTTATACTTATTTTCTTCCACTTTTCTATTATGTGTTGTCCCTTGTTCATTTCCTCCAGCTTCTTTTGTGTCTAATCACTCGTATTTGTTACGTGTTTCATAATTGTGTAATTAGTTTAAGTAGTCATCTTGAGATTAGTTACCCAACAATCTTTCAGAGGGACTCCTCTTTATCTGCTCATGTAACATGATCTGCTAAGATACTTTACTTGTACACAAAACTGCATCCATGGGTGACTGCACACACATATTAAGACGGCTTTTCTTATCAGAAGATCCTGCTCCCTTTTCATGTATTTTAATTTAAAGACTTGAAATTCCAAACCTCGGCTGTAGAGTACTAAGCTCCATCTGACTGTCAAATTGAGAAAGTTTGAAACCAAAGTAACTGGAGACAAAGCCGTTCACTAAATAACCACTAGGTGTATTGATATGGTGGGAAGAAAACAGACATGTCAGATGTAAAACAAAACGTTGCTTTCAAATATTGTTTTCTTTTTTTTTCTTTGTGAGTGTGTGTGTGCACAACTTTGTCTATGAGCTTCATTTTGACAGTTTCTTACTCCATACTAGCGTTTAATGGACAGTTGGTGCAAAAGTGGCCATACAAATAATTATCAACCCTTTTACTAAATGATAACCCTTTTGCTAAAGCGTAATGTAAAAGGGTTAGTAAGGTTAGCTTAATACAAATGTATTTTTTGTATAACAAATCAGTACACTAAAGTACACACATGCAGTTTTTATTGACTGTTTTTTTTTTAACAAAGAAAGGCTGCATGTTTATTTTTTCCTGCTATTAATTAAATCACTTTAGATTGACTCTGTGAGTACTGACTGAAGATATTTCAAGGATTTGTTGAGTAAGCAGCCATGTTTTCAACATTAATAAATCAGCCTTTTCACAATGATTATGTACCAAATGAACTAATTCATCTCTTGATATAAGCCATTGGTGAACTAAATCCCTTCATTGTAGTGTTAAAAAAGAATGGAAGAGGTCAGACATCAGCTTGGAACAAAGAGATGACAATGTAGTTTTTTTTTACTTCAATATGACATCATTGCACACATGTGGTTTTGCATGAATGCTTAGGTTATTAATTAGATATTACAATATAAGGGAAGGGAGTCACAAAAAAGTGAAGCAAAGGACAGACAGACAGTAGTGGGCACTCCAGTGGAGAGTGATAAGAGACAGAGGGAGAGTTGGCCTGCATAATGAGCTCTACAGCATGGAGGAGGCATGTGGGAGGGAGAAAAAGAAAGAGCAGAGGGATGGATGAACACACCTAGTCCAGGAGAGAATACAGAAATCTGCAGAGATAGATCGAATAACAGAGAATGGTGGGTATAATGAGTATTCCAAGAGACAGCTTGGAAAGACGAGGACACAAAGATGAACATGATACAAATTGAATGTGGAGGTGAAAACTGAAGATAAAAATCCAGAGACGAGAAAGAACTGAGCTGCTGCAGATAAAGGTCAGCATGCCTCGAAGACATTGTAGGCAAGCTCATTTTAAATGAAGGGTAAAATACCAATTTGCATGGAATTTCATACTTACAAACATTTCCTTCATGCAAGTTTGCTATTGACTAGTTGAAGACAGACTAATATTTCTCCTGTTTATGTCACAGAACTTGCTCTGCCTGTGTAAAAATAGTTTATTAGGATTCAATTTGTTTTCTAGACGAACATCTGGTGACACTCAGATCACAATGTTTAATGGTTACATATGTGGGATGACTGTTGCAATAAAGTGTATGTCCTAATGTTCATTTAGAAAGACCTATAGTCATTTTTCAATTTTAAGGTAAAAATATTGCTGTAGTTTTCTCTTTAAAAAATTAAAACACACATGCATTGCATGTCTGAGTGTTCTGGCAGCTGTCATTCCCATTTCCCTGAAATGACCTTATTTCAATTTCACCCTTGTTTAGGGTAGTATGTACCCCTAATGTCAGAGGTGTACAGACTGATGGGTCAAGCAATAGGCCAAGCACATATCTACTTCCGAACAACTTCATTTAACAATTTGGTCATTTCATCATCTTAAAGAGAGTTTTTCCTTCTATGCAGCAGTGGATGCAGTTTATTTTTCCCAGACAAAACTCAGCTGGCTAGATTTTGCTTGATTGTATTTTTTCATAAAGAACAGTATAATGGAAGGTTTTCTACACAATGGTTTCTTATAACCTTGTGTAACATTGCAACAAGAACCACTGTGCTTGAAACAATTCCTGTTGGCATTCTGTATTTTTCTGGCAAATATTCATATCTTGTTGAAATGTCTGTCAAAATTCTGCTTCTGCTATTCCCCCAACAGTTTAGTTTGATAAGTTTGGTGCATAAATAAATAAAAACAAGTTTTATTCAAGCTTTGTAATCAAACATCTTTTTTCCCAAACAAAATAATTTAGTTGTTTTACAAATAAACAAAAGACCTTGTCAAACCCCTAAAAAAAAAATTACATTTGATTTAATTTTTTTTAAGTAACATTTAAAAATTTAAATTGGAACCTTTTAAATGTTAAAATGATCACTGATCATTTGAGGCTTTTTTTTTTAAATTAGTTACATAAATTCTTTTCATTCATATGTTAAAATGTGGTTGTGGGAACTAAAGTCCTGGCTTAAGAATTACAGCCCTAATGTATGCTGTCCTACTTGATCAAAGCAGGTAAAAATTGCTTTAAAAGCTTTGAATTGGAAAAAAAAATCAAATGGCTTTCTATGCTTACAACAACAAAACAATCAAATTTCATCTTCATCAAAGTGAAACCCAAAGTGTTGCTTTATTGTAAATATTTGCCAAACTGTCTGGATATAATGAGACTTAGGATCAAGGTATGTTAAACATGAGCGTGACTGAGTGTTCAGGACAGATCAACTGTGTTTGACTGATGTGCAGCAAATAAACAGAAATACTCCCACATTGACTTACACATACATGATCTCCTATTCACATGCAATGACATTTGCAACATACAGATGAGATGAAGCTGCCAGGATCCAGTGGTGCTCGAAGAATTAGACTGCTGGGTACAATGCCACGCGCTGTCTCTTGTGTGCATTCCCAGAAGCTGTTCCAGCCTGATCAGAAGTGGGTGGCATCAGAGCAGGCCAGCATATCTACAGACACCGATGCTGCAGTGAAGAGTATGGAAATCATAAACAATAAAGAACACATTGCCATTACCGAGACACTTTTCTGTCTACCTCCCCTTTAAAGTGGCAATGCCTTTAAAAATGCATGGAAGTGCTGGAAGAAGAATTTCTCAGTTACTAATAGAGCAACTGGAGAAAGATGCACAACAGATAAAATCAATCAAATGCGGATGCTCCATTACACACGCTCATATCAGAGATATAAAGGTACACACAGGATTTTACTGTTTGTGAATTTTTAAAGAACTTTCCCATTTGTTTATGTTTTCCTGTATGAATGTAGCATGTAGACTTGTGTGTGTGTGTGTGTGTGTGTGTAGGTAATGTCCTGCACAGAAGTGGGTGTGCTTGCAGGCTACATCTTATGAAGAAATCTGAAACTGTTCATGCTCATCCACATGTAGTATAGGCCCATTTGAAACCTATCATGCAGAAACCTCTGATTCACTGAGATTACAGACGAGCTGGATTTCTAGGAATGAAAAATGCATTAAAAATATTCTCACGAACTAACAACAAAATATGTGCATGTATTTCATTTTTTCAGAATTGCAAGCAATATTTGTTTGTAATAGTATTATACAAAACTAGGAATTTACACTAGTCTTCTTTTGACATTTGACTTTAAGCTGATATTTATTTTGCATAATTCTAATATATTTCCCCCAAACTTTAAGCTATGTTATCTTACAGTAAAATTAGAAAAAGTGTTAGTTTTTTTGGTCAGATGAGGCGGGGGCTCTGTTTGGTAATTTTGTTAAACAATGCTGCCACAAACACTTTCAACTTTTCTTAAAGGCTTTCTTATAGATAAAATTACAGAGTATAAAATGATTTAATTTCACAGAAAAATATATAGCTTCAGGGGGAAAACTCATTCTATGATGTGTTAAAAGTGATATCTCTCAAAATATTAACAAAAAGAATTGGCTATCACAAAACAAAAGTGCAGATTGTTGCATAAATCTTCTTCAGTTTATAACTGTCCTCTAAGCTCCCTTTAGCACTGGTGTTAACCCCATACAGAGGGAGTCCAGCAGCTCTTAGCTTTAGCTTATGTGCTGAAAGGCAAGTGAAAGCAGTGAGACACAGAAACCTAAAAGTAATATCTACTAATACTTTCAATAACAGCAAACAAATTATGATGTAATTAAATGTGGGTTACTAAACATTAGATCAATTTCCTCTAAGTCCCTCATAATCAGTGAGTTAATAATGATAACAAACTTAGCCTTTTATCTCTAACAGAAACCTGGCTCCAACAGAATCACTATGATGGGGTGAATGAAGCAACCCTCCCAAGTTATAATAACTATCAGAAAATCCAAGATTTCATGGAAAGGAGGTGGGTTTGCAGTAATATCACAGTCCAGCTTACTTCCTAAAACTAAAGTCAAACACATTTTAATTCATTTGAAAACATCATATTGTCCACAAATCACCCAAAACTCCAAAAGCTGTTTTATTCATAATTATTTATCGCCCTCCCAGCCCGTACTCAGAGTTTTTCTGACTTTCTATTGACTATTGCTTTAGATTCTGATAAAATAATAGTACTGGGGGATTTTAATATTCATGTTGATGACTTTAGTGACTGTCTAAGAAATACATTTGCAGCTTTATTAGATAATGTTGGTTTCATACAAAACATAAATGAATCCACTCACTGTCACAAGCACACCCTGGACCTTGTTCTAACTCATGGTGCAGAGCTGAGTGTATCCCTCATGACCCCACACTTCCAGATCACGGTTTAATTACCTTTCAGTTTGTTCTAGAAACTGCCACTGCTCCAGTGAATAAAAAACACCTTAGAAGAACATTATCTGACTGTTCTGTGTCTGACATCAAGACCTGGATGACAATGACCTCCTCCTAAACCCAGAAAAAACTGAGGTCATCATACTAGGTCCTAAATATCTGATGATGCTTCATCTGATCAGTCTCCCTGATGGCGTAAATATAGCCTTTAATGCCACAGTTAGAAACATTGGGATTTTATTTGACCAGGATTTATCATTTAAGGCTCACAAAGCACATGCTTGTAGAACTGCATTTTTTTTTCACCTACGCAATATATCTACGATTAGAAATATATTATAGAGAAATTATGCTGAAAAACTCGTCCATGCATTTGTTACATCTAGGCTGGATTACTGTTACTTGTTGCTAGTAGCGTGTCCTAAAAGTTCTTTAAAAAGTCTTCAGCTTGTTCAAAATGCAGCAGCTAGACTGTTAGCAGGAACCAGCAGAAGAGAACACATTACTCCTGTGTTAGCTTCACTTCACTGGCTCCCAGTTGAATCCAGAATCAAGTTCAAAATCTTTCTGCTTATCTACAAGGCCTTGAATGGTACAGTCCCATCCTATATTAAAGTTCTCATCGTGCCTTACCAACCAAACAGAACACTTCACTCACAAAATTCAGAACTGTGTGTGGTTCCTGACGCCCATTGAGACGGCTATGGTTGTGATTTTGGGCTATATAAATAAAATTGAATTGAATTCAGGAAAAGCTTTAACCCCTTAAAAACCTATTCTGATGAAAATCATGTTTTCTGTGTTTTTAAACACGTTCTTATGGCATTTTTCTTTTGATGGAGGACATATGTAAAGAAAATGAAGCTTAAAATCCAATTTCTGAGTATTTCTACAAATTGGAGCAGGTGAAAAAATGTTGTGTAAAAGAGCTTGAAGGTGTGACGTAGAAGCCACAATTGGCGGGCCACCAGCTCCTTGTTTCTCTCCATTCTTATGCATCCACTTGCAGACATATAGATCCAGGTGTGTCTTTGTTTTTCCTCCTCTGAGCTGGTATCTGGATCAAAACGATACAGCTGAATAGCTTGAAAATTGCTTGCCATTTTTGTTGCATCAGTAACAGGTTGGGGTTGTAAGCTAGCGGGAGAGTGTGTAAACCAAGAGCTCTCAGCAATGGGAAGGGGGTCCTGCCCACAACTCAGAGGTGAATTTCTAATGAACTACTGCCGCTGTGCAGAAATGTTGTCCTAGAAAATGACACAAGTTATGTCATTGAATTTTGGCTAAAAACGGCATAATTGTAATTCAAAGACCACTGGGAATGCTTTTGAAATAGATCAAAAGATGAATAGAGTGGGTCTTAGTGGTAAACGGCTGAAGAGTTACAGTAGCCAAAGTCATGTCAACTCTGGAGCTAAAGAACTGGTGTAAAAGGGTTGATTATTTGAATGCCTCACTGCTAACAGAACTCTTTTCATCCAGCAAACCTTGCAGTTGAAGTCAAAATATGAAGCCGGTTCTCCTTTTCTGAGATCCAGGTTTATGTGTTTGCTGAGTTTGCTCTTTTTTGTGTAATCTCGAGCTTTCAGGCATTGCTGAGACTTGTGTTGCTTGGTTCTGCTTTGTTAGGGTCTGCAATCAAAGTGATGCTTTCATCTTTCTCCTCTGTGTGTCTACCAGGGATTTTGTTTTATATTTCACTTGTAATGCAGCCTGTTTGCATTGGTAAAGTTTTCATTTGCCAAATGCTAAAACACATTTCCTTTTATCCAACAAACTAGTTGTAATATCATTTTCCCTGGCTGAACGGTGTCGAAACAAAAGCATGTTCTGGTTCGAGAAGCCAAACAAAAGCCTGTATCATATTTTTTTCAGCCTCTGCTGAAAACGGCTTAACTTTGTATAGAGATGCTTCAATCGCTTTGAATAACTGGAGCTGCTCCCTTGTTGTTGCCTGCACCCATTTGTCTTTTGTAAATTCATATTTCCTTTTCGTTCAGTCCCAGTTTTTGAAAATGATGCATGTCCAAACAACATACAAAAGCAAACAAATGGGAAACCCAACATTTGATTTTTTTTCTTTCTCAGATATCTTTTCTTAGTTTAATCATAAATGTACATGGATCTTGTTAAACTGTGAATCTTGTTAAACTGTGTCTGCAAAGTCAGTGTTGTTCACAATTTATTTTAAAGAATAATCACATTTATACAAGCAGAAAAATGAAACTACTTTCTGAAAGTTCTGCACCTTTTCCTACTTTTACCGATAAACATTTTTAAGAGTTTGAGCACAGACAGCTGTCGGAGAGTTAAGATGAAAAATAAAAAAAGCAGACCAACATCCTCCACTGTCATGTGAGGTGTCTCATAGTGATTCTGTGGCTTTACAGCAACTTTTAAAACACAATATGTTCAATCTGTACTCAGCAGATGGGTAGCACAAGTCAACCTATCAGTTTGTCAGCAATCTAGTCATCCATGTAAACATGATACCTTCCTAACAAATCCATAGCTACACAGACTCCTATGTTGTTTTATGTTTTTGGTTTTTGTCAGATTCTATTGTTTAAATTTTTAGTTTGTAATTTTTCTTTCTTTCAGCGATCAGACTTTAACAAGGCAAACGGATCAAACAGGTTCTTTCACAGAGGGTGAATCCTGAAGACGCCTATACAGCTCAGTGTGAAGCAACAAAAGAGCTTCAGACAGAACGCTGAAGAAAGAAATGGATGTAGGAAGCAGCAAAACAGTCAAGGACATGGGGTTTGATCTTTATAATGAGCCTAAAGCATCGGGGAAAAGATTCAAATATTCAGAGGACCTCTTAATTTGAAAAGGAGCTATGAGGTTCACACAGGTGAGATAGAGAATTTGAGCTGAAGAGAGAAAATTGTTAATGGAAAAAAACTAAGAGTTTGGAAGGAAAACAAATCTCAGCTTTGGTCACGTGACGAATTCAGTGACTTGATCAGCAGGTTGAATACTTGATCGATGCAAGCATTCTGTTTCTAACTTCCATCAATTTTCTTAACCCGCTGGGTTGCTGGAGCCTATCCCAATCTCTAAACATTCTCCGTGTCCTCCATACAAATACACAGATACCACTCTACGAGACAAACAGGATAAAATCATTAGCCGGTAGCTCCTCTCACATGCGTCTGGGGCATCAAGCTTGCAAACACTAAAGAACCGGCTGTCTTTGTTCAGCTCAGTTCACTAAAAAGAACCTGCTTTTTCTGCTCCTTAACGGCTCTTCTGGTTTGTTTGTTACTTTTTCAATTTATTATCAACAACTTTATACATTTTTGTAGCCTGGTGGTAATTAAAAAAAAACGACAAAAAAAAACAGATAAAGTAGATTATTTTAAGGGATTAATGTACAGTAACAGTTATTTTGAGTAAATAATAGCTATTGAGTTTAAATGATTTTGTTAAATAGAATTAGCACAAAAAAGGAAATCTCATTTAGTTTATTTTCTTCTATCATTATTTTATTTGTTCATTTGTAAGTCCCCCTTTCGAGCCAATTGTTACTTGTTCCTGCTATGTGAGAGGGCGGGACAGGTGAGGAAGAGTAGGAGAGACGGGACACAAAGTTTGAAGAAGCGTAGGCTTGGAGCAAAACGCCACCTCAGAACGGTGAGGTGTGCGCGTGCACGAGAAAAGGTCTGAAACAATTAAAAAGAAAAGTTCAGTGTTCTGTATTGTTTTGATGTCGATACGGTGTCTTTGTTACAAACTGAGGAGTGGTAATATCTGGTGAAACTTTTATTCGTTGTGACTCTTTTACAATTTGTGTTAGAAATCACGGCTTTTCTTTTGTTTGGACATAAACTGGGGACATTTTGTGTGTATTTCAGGATAACAAGTGTAATTTATTTTCACATTTAATGGGAGTGTTTATATTTTTTGTTCGGGGAGTTATTCACATTTTATTTGCCAAATTACTATAATTAATAATCAAGCCCGTTACCAAAATTGTGTTAAACGTTGAACAATCTCTAGGTCTCTTTATTTTTTAGTAGATACAAATATTGAGTAAAATAACTGCACCTTATTTGGTATCCACCTGGATATTCTTTGAGCCCAAGCACCCTTCTTGTAACTCAACCACTAAATCATAATGAACACATTTTTGACAGATGTTGAGCTACGAATTTGACGCGTGAATCACGTTCGGTGTGAATGCAGCTTTAGCCTTTTATATAAGTGGGGTAATTAATGGGTTTCTTTGCCAAATCCTGGAGTTGCTATAGCAACCCCAAGCTACCGCCTGGAGCCGCCCCTGTTGTTGAATCTGGCAAATGAACAGATTCAGAACAAGTCTTTTGTAAAATGAGAATAAACTTCACTTGTAGAAATACAAAAAAAAAAAAAAACTAAACTAAAACACATCTTTGTTTTATTCTGTGTGCTTTTTAAATGTTGAAAAAACAAAACAAAAACAAGCAATCTTTAATAAATCACCCTGGGCCACAATTTTGTTCATCTATGAAAAAATACAAATTAGTGCACAACAAGCTATTAGATTCGTCTACATCTGAATATCAAAGTTTAGCTTCTGGACAACTTATTGATTTGTAGCTCTGATGTCAAGAATGTCAAACTTGTTCTCTTTCCTCCTTAAATGAATTACATTGAAATAACTGACTTTCTTTTTTTCTTTTCTTTTTCTGTTTTAATCTAGAAGGGTGATGCTTTTGGCAAAAAGCATCAACATGAGAAGGATTCATGCAAAAGTTTTCATCATAGTAAGCACATTATGCTAATGTTTTTCTACTGCCATGCATTGTTTTTTAAATGCAATATTCTATAATAGGTTCCAAGTTCTTTATTTTCTTTGTTGTTTTGAAGGTTTGTAGCTGGAATTGTATCATTTTCCCAGCTGTTAGACTGGTAGACTATTGTTTCCCCAAATACTTATTTTGCTTTGTCTTTTATGCACAAAAAAACTCCTCATCTTTCTTTTCTTCTTTCTTTTCCATCCAGCTTCACTTCGTTTTTTTCCAATGAAGTGAGGACAGGTACACGACTCAATAAACATTTTAAAATACCTATTAAATATGTTGTTGGTTTGAGATGAAATTGACTAAAGAGGAAAAGCAAAGCAACATACCAGGATCAAACATGTTTGACTTCTGAAAAAGACTTGAAAAGTTGACAGAATGTTGTGACCATTTCTTAATTTCAGCTTCTTAATCTGTAAAATATGTCAATTTTAAATAAAAAAAAATGTTCATAATTTATTCAATGAATTGATTACTTTTTGTGACTTTAATTGTTTATATTGCTGTTCTTGTAAAACCCAACAAGGCTTGTCACTAAATATTTAAATTGATCCATTTAAATGTGATATTATTAATATTAAATTAGCAGTAAAGGCATTTTATCTTTTTTTTTTTTTTTTTCTAATCACCTTAAACATTTTACTATTACTGTTTTAGCATACTGTGGGCATGTGTTTATAGAATATATACAGTTTTTGCACTAATATCATGTTCATGTGGATAGTGACTAAAAAGGCATTCTGATTAAACTGAAAACAATTACGTGTTTGAAAGTGTTTAAACGTTTTTATGGTTTTAAAATGAACCTTTAATGTCCATCATCGGTCTTTGACTCTTGTAAACTTTTCTGCTTTAGATACTAAGCACTTTACATCCAGAATTGAAAAATGAAGCTACATGGGTACTGTTCATCTGGAAGCATAAATCCTCCCAGCAAACACTGGGATGTCATCACTGGCAAGCAACAGAGCAGGTTTCATTTAAGAATAGTAAAAAGGAAGTTGGAAAGCTGGTCAGGAGCGAATCTATCAGCGTGACTGACAAGTAAGTTGCTGCAGAGCGTTGCTGGCTGGGAAAGCACATCACTCTCAGAGGAGTGGGGAAGAGAGTGCAGCCAGCAGGGTGATTGGGTTTTGCAGCTACACAGCGAGGTGAGGCGGGGGGTGGGGGTTGGGGGGATTGAAGTACAAAATGGAGGGGAAAAAAAGCTGACAGGTCAAACAACAAGAGAAGTAGACTGGAGTGGCAGTTTTCTCTGGATGTTACCGCCACGGCCAAAGTGAGGAGGGAAGTAAGACAGAGCGGGAGTGTAAAGGTGTGGAACCCAAAGTGTGGCAGTTTGTGTTAATCAGTGAAAATAGTGAAATAGACTGATTTAGTATGAGAACAAAGGGAATGGGAAAATATCACAAAAAAGAGGTGCAGATATGGGATTTGTTGTTAAAAATGTTTTTCATTATCAGTAAAAATCTTTTCGTACATCTTTTATCCTGGTTATTATTGGTTTTATTAATAATTTTAATAATATCACTTAGAAAGCATTTTAAGTATATGTTTTTTTAATATATATTGTGTGTATTTCTGAGTGATGTGTTACTGTACAACCAAATCTCTCCTGATGGGAATAAAGTGTTATCTGTCTATCTAGATTCCACTTGTCCACTAAAGAAGATGCCAAAAGCAGCATTTTTTAACACTAAGTATTTTTACCTTTTCACAATCCTATTTTAGATATCCCCAGTTAAGCATTATACCTCTGCTGTGTTTCTAACAGACCAGCGCTCAGAAAATGTGCTTTTGCAAATTGTCCTGTTATTTTGTTGCAGTGCTCAGACAATAAATCAGGTGTGTTCTGGTGCATTGTTTGCATTTTCCTTTTATCAGGGTGCAAAAACTTTTTTTTTTAAATTACTTTATTTTGGCACACGTCTAAGTGCTGGTGCAAAGCTACCCTGTTGTGCTAAAGATATTCCTGAACATAAAATAACTTAGCAAAAAGATGACACTTTGTTCACAGAATGTCATGCAAATCAAGTTTTGTTTCACTACTTGCATGTTTACTTCTTAATGGCAGAAAAAAAGACTGTCAAGTAGTTTCAAATAAAAAAAAAGTGTGGAGAATATATTTACCTTTAGTTTCATAATTTTATTAACAACAAAAATAGAATTCAAAATTTATGAAATTCAACCTGGTTTCTGCAAAATGTCACAGCTCTCGAGTGTTTTTAACATTTTTTTATCTAATTTGTCCCTCAAAGGAATCACCTGCTGTTATGTTTTTAGAAGCAGTACGAAAAACAAAACCAAAGACAGTCTTTTGACCTTTCTTTGTTCCTTATGTGTCATAAAAGATGTAAACATCCGCATTTCTGACTGAAAATATTTCTAAAAGAAAGATCCCTGCTGAATTGAAACTCAGATTGTGTGGCACGTCCGGTGCGCATCCATCCAATCCCTTTCAGTCTGTTTCTTCAGCCCAGAATAGCACTTTGTGCAACTGCTGTTGGCGTCTAATATTGCTGTGGAGACACGCCACCTTGTGAGTTTCTCTGAGACCCCTGAGGCTTTGACAAAATTGTAGCATTTGAAACCCTGGACTGAGAGTGGTTTGATTCTTTCGGGCACGGTGCACACCATATAAATGTGGACAACCTAGTGAATAACATGACTTCATTAAATCTGACCAAGCAGACAAACATTTGAGGTTGCATTCATTGTGGACCTTTATTTGAAGATACAGCGGTCAGGATTCACCTGACGTCAGTGTTGATTCCAAACACCTACTTGGAGAACCCTTCTGATCACTTGTTGCAACTTTTTCAGGAGAACAGTTTCACTTGAGCTCATATGAAGAATTTTAACAACACCACCTGTTTTTTTTACAATACTTTAGTGCGGCATTTTCTGGGCAGAGGATGCTATTTGAAGTGAGAACATTCACTGCTCAACAAGCAATAATTGGATCAGATCTCATCTCCACATTTTCCAAATCTATCCCCATCTGTACATAATACTTGTGTACCTAATGATAGCTGAAAATGAGTCTACTTTTCTGTTCCTTTTCCGTCCCGAGATTTTCCCTCTCAGAGGTCATAAAGAGCCTTTGATGCTCTAACCAGCACCTCATTTCTCTTTCCATTAGGCTTTCAGCACATCTATTTGTCATTTTGATGTTAACTCTATATTGCAACATGGATGAGTCAGCCTTTGCAAATAAATTCAGATCGTCCATTGAATGAAGTCCTAAAAGTCCACACTGAATGTTTTTGTTGAACGAGTTCCAAAGAGCTGACTGTCGGAGCGTAGAAAAGCTGCAGGTCGGTTGGTGCGTTGCATTAGTTGATTCTGTGGGAGGAGAGCAGGGCTGAGGGAGGTGAAGGGGAGTTGGGGTGGTGCTGTTATCACACGGCAACACCTGGACCACAGACTGACAGGATGGGACAGAGACGCCAGTCAAATATAAACACCAAGGCAAAGACACATGGCAAACTCGAGCTATGCATTGCAACGCAAATTTGACGTGAGCTGAATTTGTGTTTCTTGTTCTCTGCTCACCTCTTAAAGGTCACTGAGGCTGTGCTGTCATTACCATTTCTGCCCTAATTAATACAAAACTCGATGTTTCTTAAACACTGTCATCTTCTGTTTTTTTTTTTTTTTTTGTAAAGTATGCAAACTTATGATTCAATCAAATTTTTCCTCTTTTTTTCATTTATTATTAATCAAACAACTTATAAAACAACTTATTTAGCCAATTGTTTCCACATCTCCACGAACAATAAACAGGAGTCCCCTGAAAAGCTCTGTCATGCGGTTTTTCTTGCGGTTGATGAAAAGACACTCAAAAATAAGATGGCAGCCAGAAATTGAAAAATGAAAACAAAAGGAGTTTATAGGTTCCAAGTAAAACCAAAAAATAAAACCATCAATTTTTTCAACAGAGCTTGTCACAACCACTGTAACCGCACTGCCCTCCCTGGAACTGAGAAAACTCCCCTCTTATGTAAGGCCGATGTTATGCATGGCCCTTGGAAACGCACGTTCAAGAAACCACATCCAAAGAAAAATCAATGTAAACGTGCGTATATTCGCATTTTGGGCTTTCAGGTTCAAAACTCTTGTGTTCATGCATAGTTACACACGTTTTTAAGTCAGTTTTTGAGCTCTACATACATAATGCACGGCTAATAAACACCCAGAAGTAAAACCAGTTGACATTTGACCAATCAGGAACTCTGATCTGGTAGTCAGGTATGGATGGCGTCCTTTTTATTTTGCGGAGGGGCCAACTGTTTGAGAATTGATCATGGAGGAGAAATTAGTAATTGTGGTTTGTGCCTGAGTGGAATTATGACACCAAGTCTTTCGTATATCGAAATAGAGCTGTGACAGAAAAAAGTCAGGAGCAAGATTCACCAGATTATCACCGCTTCAACATTTCACAAGAAGCCTCTTCTGGCAGTAGACACATGCGCTACTATTGGGTGGCGACAGTCCAATGTGAATGTCAAACAAAGAAACATCCAAAAGTGCATTCAAGAACCTGCATTCAGTACATTCTTGAACAGACACACATGCCCGGTGTGCATGTCGTATTAGCCCCTCCCACAGAGCAATTAAACAAACATTTTGTCAAAACAAATACAATTCAGAAAATTCTTGAATTGGCAAAAAATGTATAAATATTATAAATGCAATGGACCGGTTTGAAAGTTTGTTTGGAAAAACTTTGATGGGGAGTCCAATTCCATTTAATAAAACAAAGTGTGCACCTTTACACAAACAACACTATACAGTGTTGTGAAATGCAAGTGATTTATTTATTTGTGTGTGTGTACATGCATGTGAGAGGTGGGTGTGTCCAGTGCATCCTCCAAACACTGCTGATGGACAGAGATGAGAAAAAAATAAAACAACTCAGGATGGCGTTCTGGTGCCGTTCTGACGCTTGCTTCGTCCCAAGCTGCCACCGGTATCACAGTGGCTTTAGGCCCTTGAGGACCTGTGATTCACTGACTCATCTGGGAGGGTTTGTCTTGTTTTTTGTGCAAATGTGTCCGTTTCTGATTGGATAAGCTAGAATTATGTGCAGCAGACCATCCAAGATGGATGCTAACATCAACAGAAGAGACATACATGTAGCTACATTTATATATCACTCATATAATGGCTTTAATTGATAGGATCATGATGATAGGCCTCCCAGCAGTAACTCTTCACTGAAGAAGGATGAGGTGCTTTTAAAAGTTTTGTCTTTGTAAAATATTGGTAACTGAGGTCTTCCACTCTTAAATTTTTGAAGTGTTTGGACCCTTTTTACTGTGTTGAGTAAGCATTTCTCAATGAAACTGCAGTAGAATGTCTCTCTGGGGTTAACGATATTTTCACAAATTTAGCTCCTTTCCTCCATCGCTGATGTTTTTCCATCATGGAAAGCATAGGAGCTCTGTTGTGCTTTGTGGAAGCATTTTTTGGGATATTTTGACATTTTTTTCCCCTACAACAGAAACAAGTGACAATACTGTCTTATATATCATATATTTTCCTCCAGGCAAGCAATAATAAAAACACACACCGAAACTCTGACTTCATCTCTACAGTGCTGAGAAAAGTTTATGACCAAAGTTTTTTCTTTTTTTTTTATTGGGGGGGGGGGGGGGGGGGGTGTCTTTTCAGCATCTTTAAACAATTTCATTTTTTAAACAATGACATTTGTCAGAATTATTGCCTGCTTTAAAACTATATGTGCCATTTCATTTGTAAGTCATCGCTAAACTTCAGTGGATGGCTGGATGCATGGATGGATGGATGAATGGGAGTAATTGTAGTTGCTTTCCTAGAAGGTTTATTATTATTTGTTTATGTGTGGCTTTCTGGAAAACCATAAATGATTACATTTAGACACACCCTGTGATTATTACACTTTTTCTGATACCCAACAAACTGACCCCGGGCCTCACATCAGAAAATAAAAAAGTTAAGCTGTCACACAAGAAAGAGTCTGAGGTCCTTTGATGCAGATGGATAGTAAATGGGCAGATGAATGGTAGATATGTGGGTAGATAGATAGCTATATGTGTAGATGAATGAGTAGATGAATAGAAGGATAGCATATGGATAGATAAATGGATGGATGGGTAGATGGATAGAGAGATAGTAGATGGTTAGATGGATGGGCAGATTGGAAACAATGGATTCTGAAACCGGTTATAAAGTTATTGACAAACAGTAACTTAGAGTTCAACATACACTGAAAAAAAAAGATGTGAAAGAAGACAGCTGCTTCCTTTTCCACAAAATGTACCTCAAACTCTGATTGTGATGAAATCTATACAACCGAACAAAAAACCAAGCAAACTAAACAAAAACCACTACTGATATTAAGAGCTGGAAATCCAAATACCTGACACTCTAAAGCAAAATAAACTCAGTTTGTTGCAGGAGGACTGTCAACGACATCTTTTATTGAAGTAAAATTGAATTTAACTCATGAGGACAAATCACAGGACTTCTGGATCAGTGGAATCAGAACCAGAATCAGTGAATCTTTTTGAATTTGTGAGTGAATGAGGGCTTTATTTCTAGTGTCTGAAAAGAGTTTAAAAAAATGAAGTCTGAGCCTGCCTGTTCCAAGAAAAGAAAAATCTACATTTAAATTGATCTTTAGCTTCTAGTTTGTAAACCTAATTCCATTTTTGTCTAACTAATGTATTAAAAATAACGTTTTACAGTTGGAATTAATCTGAAACATCTGCTGGCTTCCCTCTGTTGTTATTTTAAAAAAATGATTACCAGAGACTTTGATCTACATGCTAACAAACGAGCGAAATGTGAACGGAAAGCTTAGAAATAAAATAAACAATTCTTTATTCTTGTCTTTTGAAAGTATTTAGCATCTTGGTGCTACATTACTAATCTAGGCCGGCAGCCCAGAGGACAGTCTTGAAGTTCCTGCAGCAGCCCACCACCATTGTCTGTACAGAAAAATATGTCATTCTAATCCCACGTGTGGTGGGAAGTGGCGTGGGCAGCTTTATTCGATGTGAAGGTTTTTATTTAAAACCACGCCAGTCTCCAAACATTAAAACCAGCAGATAAACATTACTGATGTCCTGCGTTGAAACATGTGCAAGGGTGGCAGTTACAAACACCACACACAGCACTGCAAATGTAATGAGATCCATAATAAAAATAAAAAAAATCTTTCTTGACCCGGTCAGTATCAGCTGCATGTTGTAAAAAAATGCACCTGCTGTGCTAATGGAGTGCTGAAACTGTTTTTTTTTTCTAAATTATCATTTGTTTTAATATATGAGAAACATTCATCTATACTTTTTGCTCCCCATTTATGCCTTCATGTAAATTTGTTAATCATTGCCTGCTGATTTCCATTTTCCCTGCAGCACTCCCAGGCTATGAGTAATCCTGAGATAATCAAAGAGAATTATAGCATTTGCATTCAAACTGTATTTACGTTAGCTTTCTTATGCCATTCAGCACACTTGATTCTGAAAAGTGTAAATTGTTGTCTTTCCTGCTCTGCATCACAGATGTGTTTCTGCAACAGGCAGATGATCAGTAAACATGACGGAAATGTACCCGGTCCTGAGGTTTTTAACATTCCAGTCTGTTTTTTTTTTTTTTGATTTGTTTTTATTTTTGCCATCAAGTTTAACATTTGGAACTGTGAGGTTTTATTTGACAGATAAATGTACTGCTTTCTGTAAAGACCTTTTCCTTCATTTTAGACCTTGCTCAGTCACTCCCGCTTCGCTGAGTGATGCAGAGGTGAAAAACAAGGTTGCGCGTTTTATTTAAGGGTGAATTCAGACTAGAATAATCTTTGGTTTTGGGGTTTTGGACCGAGTCTGCTTAATTTGGTCCGTATTGAATCCTGAACCTTGCGTTTGGTCTGGAAACAAAACCTCGTGACTAAAAGATGTCTTCACTCATTAGCCAGGAGTTACGAGGGCGGGGCAAAGTAACTGGAGGTGGACATTATGGAAGTCCTTCGTCTTACTTATCCTTGTTGAGATATTTCACTGATTCAAACTTTATATTTGCTGACCAATTTTGATCATCTGTATCAATGTTAGGTACAAGACTTTTTACTGCTACTTTGGTGCAACAAAGGCATGCTGCAAGCACTGGCAAGACGACTGCTATGAAGGGTGGATGATAAGTGTTGGTAAAACATTGAATGTTTTTCACATTAAAAGTTGTTTTTATGGGGCTGCATTCATCTGAACACATTTCAATGAGTTGCTGTGTCTCATTGTTGTGGTGTTATTGCATTATTTTAAAGAGAATTTTGTTAAAGAACCACGAGGTGGCTTTTGGGATGACGTTGAAGCAGCGGTAGGTGCACGCCACGTAAAGAGACACATAAAAGTGTGTAAGAAGTGTTTAAAGTGGTGTTAAAACAAATGTTTTAACAAGTAAGGAGTTGGACCATTTTCTCCTCTTTGATAACACGACAATCGTTGCTTTTCGTTTGTCTGCGGCTCATCCGATGCGTTATTACTACTCTGCTTCAGAAAGGGTAAATGACGGAAATAAAACCTAACTTTTTTTTTACATCTTAAAAGAATGTCTCATCTGTAAACTTATGTCTTTAGAAGATTTTTCAATCTTTTCTTGGGTTCTTTATGCACATTAATAAAACATTTTATCTGGGGTGCCCAAACTTTAGATCCCACTGTATGGTGGATTTGAAACTTGAGACAGAAACAGGAAAGACTTGGTGAGGAGTGTTTTTAAAGATTTCCGTTTAACGTAATTATTAAAGACATTGTTTTGGGATGCTTTTCTGTGGAGGCAAAGGTAAAGTAAAAGATCATTTTTGTTTGTACTATGTAACATACACGGCTGGTCAAAAGTTTTAGAAAACACCAATTATTAAACTTTCTTCCAATTCAAGGTGATAAAACCTAATTAACAGCTTGAACTTGAACTGAACTGCCAGGAACAGCAACAATGTGGTTACCTAAAACTGAAAAAAATGAGCGCATTGCAGAATTTTCACAGAAGGCTCTCTGCATCGAACACTAAAAAGATGTCCACTAGAGATTGACAAAACTTTTACAGTTTAGTGTTCCAACATCCAACTGTTTTCTGTCTGTATTAAAGTGAAACTGGAGCCCACTGTGGTACCAAACTCTCACGAACTGTAGCTGAACAGTGTTGTACATCTGAAAGTAGTGTGTTGTTTCAAAAACTGCAAGACAAAGGCAACTAAGACTGGAAGGGACAGACCATCACCTCAGTCGAGGTGTAAAATATGATAGTTTATTTTACAATCAAAAGTTCCTCAGAAACTTGAGGAAACCCTGACAGGAAAAATTACAAAAGAACATGTTAAAACCACCAGAAACATAATTTTAATTTGAGTGGGTCTTTAACTCGTGCAGTGGTCAGTACAGTTCTGAGACTGAAACCCCATACAGCTCAAAATGCTTGAAAACAACTTTGTTGAGAATATTTCTCTCCATTGTTCACCTTCTCACATCTATTGCAGATAGAATAACTGTGTTTAGCTAATAGATATGTATAAGGTGGATATTAGATGATTTAAGCATTTTGAGTGCATTTTAGTCTATAGTCGTTCCAGTTGCTTGTATTGTTCTTTCAGAGTGCAACAAGACATTACTTTGAATATTTTTCTACAAAAGCCTGAAACACATCCAAGCTTTTTAAGGCATCGATCCACCACTGTTTGTTATGAACCTTAGAACTCTTGAACTTTGATCTCCCATCATTCTAATATTATGAAATATAAGATAATCATCAAACATTTAGTTTAGCTACTAAATTGAGGAAATATTGCTGTAGCTTCATTTACCAAGACAATTCAACATAGCTGCTCGTATGGAAAAACACAGTACTGTGAAGTCATTAAAAGATACTTTTTCATGTATCAGAAATCTGCAGAAATATTTTTATTTAAAACAAAATGAGCAAAACAACATATCCTCAGTTTAAAGTTTGACAGCTCGTCAGAGGTGAAAAAAAGGCTTTTAAAATATTTTTTGTTAGGATCACAACATTTTTGACATAGGAAGCAAAGCAGTACATGAGAATGTGATCATTTGACAGCTGACTAAATGAAATTGCACTTTTCCAGGTAAGAAGTTTTTTGTAGATTGATAAGGAAAATACAAGTGCTCTTTTGGCTTCCCCACTGTTGTTGTCATCAGATGTTATTGGGTGTTGTGATTTTACCAACATGCACTCAAGGCAAACTTTTCATTATAGTGCATGGCATTTTCCTTGAGGAATCATATTTGCCTCACTTTAATCCTATGATATTGAGGTGTTGCCATCTCTGAGCTGAGTAATGGGTTTTACCTATCTCTCAAGTGCTGGAATCGCTGCTGAGTTTTGGTCTCTGAGCTGACAGAAATCACTGAACTCATTTTTTCTCTGCAGTTTTTCATTGTAAAATTTAAGACATCGAGGGAAAGTCACTGAGCAATTTTTTCACACAACAGTTGTACTCCATCTTTAGGACATTTAGTTAAAAACATACACATTTATCTGGTTTACTTTTTTGGCCCTAGCCTGTCAGTATGATGGTTTTGTTCCAAAAACCACTTTTTACTGAAAAAGTCTTCTGTTTTTTTTATTTTTTTTTCATTCCTTTCAGTCATGTTTGCTGTCGTGCATGCAGGAATATTTTTGACACAAACAGTGTCTGCTGCTGCTTTTATGCCATGTACCAGGTTGTTGAGTTTCAGCTATAGAGTAAAAAAGCAACAGAGTACCTATAGTTTGAGGTGGGATGGGTATAGATAGCTTGAATGTTGTTTTTTCAAATAGTTTTCAAACTAAAGTATGTCTGTTCACCAAGTGACCACTAGGTGGCTCGTAACGCAAACTTCTGATTCCCTTTTCACCCCTTTGTAAAATGGACTACATTTACAATTAGAATAAAAATGCTTAGAATGGTTTCAAAGGAGTTTTTTCTTAGTTTATTTCAAATTTGCTCAGGTTCCCTCGTTTATCGCAGCAGTTACATTCTAAAAACAACCTAAAAAAGGCAAAATCCTCAAATTATAGTTGTCTTAAGGCTGTAAAACCCCTCACTATACACTTTATACACTTTTGTCACACGGATTAACATTTTCACACTTTTCTCTGTTATTTAAACTCTCAAAGTAAAAAAAAAAAAAATGAAAATAAGCCGAGCACTGAGCACAAAGATCTGTTCACAATCAAAAATGTATGTAAATTTGGCAAACTGAACACATTCTTGATTGATAATGGTCTACAAAAAAACTACCAAAAAAAGAAAAAAAAAAAAACATGCAAAAGTACATTGAAAAAAGATCCAGAAAACAGATTTTGGCAAAGATTCTGTCCCAGATGAATGTGTTGCAATAAGACTATTGGTGGAAATGGAAACTTTTTGTGTTTTTACAGTTGTTTCCCGAAAATGTAATCCCTCACAAAAAAATGACAAGTTTTTGCTTTTTTTGCGGCTTTATTTGTTAGCCAGGGGTTAGCAGACCAATATTTTCACATTACAGTGTTACCTTGTTGTTTGTGGGGGATAAGTTCAATAAAAAACCTGCGATAGGTGAAACCTGCAAAGTAAGATTACAGGTTTTTTTAAGGCAGTAAAACTCCTCACTACAGACTTTATAGACTTTTCTCAGACAGACGTTAACAATTTCACACGTTCCTTTTGTTTAAACTCTCAAAGTTCAAACCTTAATAAATAAACAAGTCCAGTATTATAGAGTGAAAACAAATAATTGGTCTCAGCTAAGATTTATGTATATTTGGCAAACTGATTACAGTTTTTGCAGGAGACACAGCACGGCAGAGACTGAGTGACAAGGTCTGCAGCCAGTTAGGTGCCCAGTGTGCTGTAAAAAAGAAAGAAAAGCATGCAAAGGTGCACTGATAAAAGTCAGCAAAACAGCAAGACAGTGAAAAGAGAACTGTGAAATAGTGATGGACCACTTTTTTTTTTTGTGAAACACTTAGGTCCTTTTCACAGGTCAATCAATCAATCAATCTTTATTTATATAGCACTTTTCATATAAAACATAACACAAAGTGCTTTACACAAAATAAAAATAAATAAAACAAAAATAATAATGATACGGGCTGCACGGTGGCGCAGTGGTTAGCGCTCCTGCCTCACAGCAAGAAGGTTCCCGGTTCAAGTCCTGGCTGGGGGACCTTTCTGTGTGGAGTTTGCATGTTCTCCCCGTGCATGCGTGGGTTTTCTCCGGGTACTCCGGCTTCCTCCCACCGTCCAAAAACAAGCTTCACAGGTTAATTGGTTACTCCAAATTGTCCCTAGGTGTGAATGTGAGTGTGTGTGATTGTGGCCCCTGCGACGGACTGGCGACCAGTCCAGGGGTGTACCCTGCCTTCGCCCATGAGTAGCCGGGTTAGGCTCCGGCAACCCAATGACCCCGAAAGGGATAAAGCGGATTGGAAAATGAATGAATGAATGATAATAATGATACTAAATAAGCAAATAAAAAACAAATAATAATATAAAAATAAGCATAAATTAACATCCCCTGCGACAGACTGGCGACCAGTCCAGGGGTGTCCCCTGCCTTCGCCCATGAGTAGCCGGGTTAGGCTCCGGCAGCCCCGTGACCCCGAAAGGGATAAAGCGGATTGGAAAATGAATGAATGAATGAATAAATTAACATAAAGTCCCCTCCCCCAGATCTGTACACAACCCCCACCCCTGTCAGAGCTCCCACCCCTTAACTGATGGAGATTGGCAATGAGAAACAGGCTGAGCATGACAGCTTGTTTTTAGAAACGCAAATAGTTTGGACCTCTCTCTCTGTGAGTAGCGGCACAGCCAACCAAATGCAGCGACACAAGCAGGGACCCGCCTCACCACAGCTAGGGATCAATGCAGGTCCCCATCCAGAGCCGCCGCGGCTGAACAGCAGCCGACCTAGAGAGAGAGAACCCAACTGAGGAAGCACCGGAAACAAAATAAAATTAAATTAAAAAGTAAACATATTGATAAAAGCAAAAAAGAACCAACAATAAAACATTATAATGAGGAATTTAAAATAAATTAATAATTTATTGTAAACATTATAAAATAGATAAATAGGTAAAAAGATACAAAGTAAAAATTATTTGAAAGCCAGGTTAAAAAGGTGGGTCTTGAGCCTTTTCTTAAAAACATCTATGCTCTCTGCAGCTCTTAGATCCTCTGGCAGACCGTTCCACAAACGAGGGCCATAATACTGAAAAGATGCCTCTCCGTAAGTTTTGGTTTTCACAGCTGGAATGGTTAGAAGACCAGTGCCAGAGGATCTCAGGGTCCGCGAGGGTTCATATTTAACTAAAAGGTCAGACAGATAAGAAGGCGCAAGACCGTTAAGACATTTAAAAACCATTAAAAGTATCTTAAAATCAACCCTGAAGCTTATGGGGAGCCAATGCAGGGATTTTAAAATTGGAGTGATATGGGCCTATAGCCTGGTCTTGGTGAGAACTCTTGCAGCAGAATTTTGGAGAAGCTGAAGATTCTTAAGGTTAGTTTTTGGAAGACCGGCAAGCAGGGCATTACAATAATCAATTCTACTTGTGATAAAAGCATGCATCAGCATCTCCATGTTAGCGAGAGAGAGTAGTGGGCGGACTCTAGCCAAGTTTCTAAGATGATAAAAACACGTTTTAACCACATGTTTAATATGTGGGATGAAAGTTAGCTTAGAGTCAAAAATAACGCCAAGGTTTCTTACTGTTTCTGAATAATCTAATGAAAGTTCTTTTAACTTCAAAAACTGTTTCTCTCTCTTAGCTTCAGGACCAATAATAAAAATTTCAGTTTTCTCCTGGTTGAGCTGCAGAAAATTAATTGCTATCCATGATTTTACCTCAAAAATACAGTTAAAAAGTGCTTCTATTGGCCCTGTGTCATCAGGAGACATAGCTATGTACAGCTGGGTATCATCAGCATAGCTATGAAAGCTGATGTTGTGCCTCCTGATGACATTCCTTAGAGGAAGCATATAGATGTTAAAAAGTAAGGGGCCAAGTATGGAGCCTTGAGGCACACCACATTTAATTTCGTGGACCCTAGAAAAGTGAGTGTCCATGTTTACCATAAAGTATCTCTCCATCAGATAGGATTTGAACCACTTCAGAACCGTCCCTGATATGCCAAGACTTTTAAGTCTATTCAACAGGATCAGGTGATCAACAGTTTCAAAAGCAGCACTTAGATCTAGTAGGACTAATACTGAGATCTGACCTGAATCCAAGGCACACCTGATATCATTAACTATCTTTAACAGGGCTGTCTCAGTACTGTGGTTTGTTCTAAATCCAGACTGGTTTGTCTCAAAAATTTTGTTTTGTGCGAGAAACTCATTCAGTTGAATAAAAACAAGTTTTTCTAAAACCTTGCTTAAAAATGGCAAGTTAGACACTGGTCTGTAGTTGTTAAAAACTGAGGGGTCCAAGTTAGTTTTTTTAAGTAGTGGTTTTACAACAGCAGTTTTAAAGGCAGCAGGGAAAATACCCGTCTGAAGAGAGTAATTCATTATATTTAAAATCTCACTCTCAAAAGACCCATAAAATGTTTTAAAAAGGGATGTGGGGATGGGATCTAGAAAGCAGGTTGTTGGGTTAACTTGGGAGAAAACTCGACCAAGTGTTGCAGCTTCAACCAGGTCAAAACTGTCCAGTGCTTCCCCGGGTAAGATCAAGCCATCATTTTCAATAAAAAGGCTTTTTTGTTCATTTAAGATACTGGATCTGACAGAATCAATTTTGCTCCTGAAGTGGTCAACACTGGTGACTGACAAGTCCTGAGCTCTAGATCAGACTAACTAGGAATATCTCATTAATGGGTTACCTATTCATCTTACCTAATTTCCCAGTTTTTAAATAAATCCTGGATATGTGTGACATCTTTGCCAACCAAAAGCAAAATTAATTGTTAAAAACTACTTCATGTAGGCCCACTACTAACTAGACAACCATGCAACCACATCTCATTCATCTTTTGTTTGAAACATTTATTGTTGGAATTTTAATGAATCAATCATTATTGTTAATCAACATTCTGTTAATGCTTTGAAAACTCAGACTTTAACCAGATAGTTTTTGTTTTAGCAAGAGATTATGGACCAAAGATTGTTTGGAGTTTAGAAATGTGTCTGACAAGTCATTTTTAGGGGTTTCAAAAATGCAGAGCTCAGTTTTGTTGAATTCAGAGACACTTCAATCTTCTCAGAAGGGAAACCTAAATGTCCAGTCACTTACCCTTCAGTAAAAAGCTATTAGCTGCTGTTTCAACAGTATATTGTGCAGACAATGTGCAGTGTTGTATTTTCTGTTTTGCAGCTTATGCACCGTTTGTCTTTGCAGCATCAGCTTTAGAGGTCCAGAGCACTCCCCTGAGCTGCTGGAACAAGGGTTTCTTAGGATTTAGAGCAGTGTGCATACACAGCGTACAGAAGGTAAGAGGAGGGATCATAAACCTCAAGTCACATGGCCACTTTTTCAAACCATTAGCTGAAATATTTAGCAGCTTTATTTACGTTGTCAGAACAACAAGGAAAATTAGTTGAAAGAAGAAACGACAAGACAAAGGATAAGATATGAGACAGTCCAGCAGAGGAAAAGCTGTGAATCAGTTTTTTTAAAGCAACCAAGGTGATAAACGAAAGAAATTATTAGTCCAGCAGCTGAATGCCTGACCTGCTGACTTTTTCACCACCTCATGCATTGTTCTTCATCACTGGTGTAAATGTGGGCCCACAATGAGGTTTAGTTACTTTAGCTTTACATCTTTGTAACCTGGGTTACCCCACATCCTGTCTCTCTCCCTTCTCTCACTTCTGTATAAAAATCAGACTCCCCATCATGAGCTGCTCCTCAAACAAACCTGCTGTCTATGGTTATCTCTGCTGATGCTGTCATTTATTCACAAGAGAAACACAGGCGTGTGCAATCTTGTGTTTGAAATAATGGTTCGTGTGGCAGAGGGTGTAGTATGCAGTTGTGTTAAAACTTTAAACCTCATTCCCACAATAAATATTTTTGTCAAAATACCCACCTTTTTCTCACTGACCCTTTTTAAAAGGTGAGAAAATGACCGTAAAGTGTGTGGAAAGGACTGAATTTGGTTTAATTGGATGAAATATGTTGTCCCTGAAAACGTGGTTTGGTTTCTGGGTCCTTCATGAAAAGTGTCAGCAATTAATATTCAGGCATCATTCACATTGCAGCATTTTTGTGCTGTTTGGAGAGATCAATGAGAGTTTTGGGTATCAAGTAAGCAATTATTTTATTCTTTGTTGTGTGAATGCAGTCATGTAATCAATAAAGTTTCAGATTGAATGGGAAGCAGATTGGGTGTCAGACACCTGGCCTTGAGTTTTTAAGAAATCCTGCCTTATCTGCTGCCGATTACCTGGATCAGGTGTGTTGAGCCAATAAAGAGCTTCAACAGCAAGTTTGTTGTAAAACATGTAAGAAACCGTCCCTCAACAGTTTGAGTTTGTCAGAGTTCAACCCCTGTGAGAAAATAGGTGATGGATAACTTCACTGTTGCAACTTTATTGTCCTAGCTACGATGGTTTTTGGAATTTTGTTTTAATTTCTAAAATGTCTATTTTTTATTAGTATTTTTTTAGCTTTTTTTTTTTTAATGTCTTCAATATGTTTTTACATTGAGTTAGTTGTCCATATTGTTTGCACTTCAGGGCCACCATATAGCACACAAGAACACATTTAAAACTCAGATTTTTACTTTTAGACAAAATTTACTGTAAATACATTGAAACATAAGATATTTAGATTAAAAAAATATTAGAGGTGTAACGGTTCACTTTAACAACTATTTGATTCAAATCATAATTTGGGGTTGCTGATCCGATTCATAGTCGATATTGGTTCATATTAAACGATCTGATTTGTCCCGATCTCTGACCTAAGATCAATCCAGGACATCTTTAGTCAAAACTTCCACCAGTATGACTCAGAGATAAATACCTGGTACTGAACAGTGCAGGTGAAGTTTTCCAGATTCCTTGTATTTCTTGTAATATAATCAAGTGTAAGTTAAATATGTAAACAATCAAGTAAAGAAGAATGAATGTCAAATCCATTCACGTTTTAGTTTGATAAAGTTCAGCCCACTGTGGTTTTTCCACATTAAAATAATTCAAAGGGAACATTCTACCACACTGTATGGTCTCATTGAACATTGAACTTACACATTGAACTGTAATGATGGTTGATCATTTTTTGCTGCCATCACGTCTGTTGTCCGCTGTGATGTACTTGGTCATTTTTAGGTTATGGTTATACAAGTGTCGCAATTGCAATGGTACTTTTCAATATCAATAATGGATTTTTAATTTTGAAAGGATTTTCTACTGGGTTGATTTGATTCAATTAACAACTTACCTCAGATCATTCGTAGGAATAGAAAACGATTCACAGATTGATCATTACACCTCTGAAAAATACACTGAATCTGAATCTAAGTTTTCTGGATAGAAAGAAACTCCATCACTTTAGCAAAAACCCATTCAGCATGTTAACGTAATGAAACAAGTAAAATCCATTGGTTTTCCTCTTCACTGACTCTTAATTTTCCATTTTGGAACATTAATGTTAAGGTATGTCCATAAAGAAGAAAAAGCAAAAATGACTGCACACACTGATTATTAAGGAAATGAGAAAGACCAAAGACAGTCTTTTTGTGGACAAAAATTCTCCATAAATGTGAGTAGAACACTAAGTTTGTTTTGACTTTAAATTAATTAAGCGGCTCACAAAGTTTGGTATTCTGTGTTGTCTGGAAAGAAGAATATGGCTAATATTGAAATTGTCTAGAAAAAGATGGAATAATGACAGACAAGATCACAGCGAGATGCAGCATCACAAGGTGGAGTTGGAGGTCGCAGAGCTGAAGATGTTGAGGTTCACTTTGCAAGTGACGAGGATGGACAGGATCAGACCCAGGAGAGAGGTATAGATGAAGACCAAAGAGGAGGTTCATGGATGCAGTGAAGGAGGACATGGGGGTTGGTTAGTGTGAATGAAGAGGATAGGATAGATGAAGCCAGATGATTTGCTGTGGTGACTTATAAAAGGAGCAGCAGAAAATGTAATGAGATCTGGTCATCTCTGAGCAGGAATGTGTTACAGATCAATTGTATGTTTTTTAACACAGAACAGAATTACACACCAAGTAAATAAGAGTATAAATTGAGCAAAAAGTAAAAGGAAGGTAGAAATGTCAAGGAGGAGTTAGCTTGTCTTCCTGAATTACCTGAAAACAGAAGGAGGAAGAACAATTTGTAGACACTTGTCAGACTCTGTTACTGTGCAGAGATCTGACAGAAGCAGCTTTGGGATGCAGCCCTGTCCATCATCTTTCCTGTTGAGAAGCAAAAACTCACTCGCACACGCATACATGCTCACACACATGCAGCAAAGACCTGACAGATGCACCAATGGGACGGTGGTGTTACTGAGTTTTCGTGGATATAGTGACAGGCTGCTTTTCTCTTATAACTGCATGGATTCTGCAATAAAGTGGCATGAAGAAATCCCAAACAATGTGTAATTCTGTCAATTTATTTGGAATAAAACATAAATATCTGTGAATATTCTTCTAATTTATGACAGAGAAACTCAATTCAGAATTTCTCTGCTTGACAGATGTCTTTTATTTCTGATCTTTGTTAAAAAAATAATTATGGACCCACGCAATGAAAGTTGTGTTTTTAACATGTTCTTGTGGCATTTTTGTCATGATGGAGGACATATAAAGAAAATGAAGCTCAAAAAAAATTTTTTTAAGAACTCTAACCGCTCTGCAGAAACCATGTCTTAGAAAATAACACAGATTTTTATCATTCATTCATCTTCCAATCCGCTTTATCCCTTTCGGGGTCACGGGGTTGCCGGAGCCTAACCCGGCTACTCATGGGCGAAGGCAGGGGACACCCCTAGACTAGTCGCCAGTCTGTCGCAGGGGCCACAATCACACACCCATGCACACTCACATTCACACCTAGGGACAATTTGGATTAACCAATTAACCTGTGAAGCATGTTTTTGGACGGTGGGGGGAAGCCGGAGTACCCAGAGAAAACCCACGCATGCACGGGGAGAACATGCAAACTCCACACAGAAAGGTCCCCCAGCCAGGACTTGAACCGGGAACCTTCTTGCTGTGAGGCAGGAGCGCTAACCACTGCGCCACCGTGCGGCCCCAGATTTTTATCATTTTGTTTAAAAATGACAATCAAAATTAATTGATAACTGGGAACAGTGTCAAAATGGATCAAAAGATGATCAGAGTGAGACTTTAAAAACTGCAGGTCTGTTTGATATTTCATTTAACCAAAAATCAAACCAAAGTTTGTGCAGCATCTTGATGCTTGTAGGACTGTAGTGTGTACCTTGTACATGTTTGTAAAAAGCCAGCTTATATAAACACTGTCAAGTGGCACACAACGCTTTCAATTGTCTCTTATTAACTTCATTATTTTGGTCACATGCTGTCGATAAAAGCTCCTCAGCCAGGTGAACTCTCTTCTGCAAGGCTCATGATTGGGGTTATTAGCAACAGTTCGAGCACTTGAGATTTTCTTTTCTTAAAAAAAAAAAAAAATTTATTCATGTCCAGAATCACCATTCAGATGCTTTTTGGACCTTCATTTCAGACGAAAACCAAACAGTAAAGCTCAGCATGATAAGAAATGTCCTTGTACCGTAGCACAGATGCACTCATGATTCTTTTAGGTGGAGGTGGTTTGTGTTTGACTGTCCAGTTTCTCATTTCATTTAATACAAACTCTTTGAAAGTTTTATATTCATTCAGGTTGAAATAGCAACTAAAATGTAAAATAGCAAAATAAAAAAATAAAAAAAATTAGTACATTACCCTAAGCGGTTTGTTGAATCATTTAATAAACTTTGATTGATAGGCGTTTGCTTAAAAGCAAGCTCATCTTACATGACCTACTATTTAAACTTCAGAAATTTTTTTTTTTTCTTTTCTTCTTTTTTAATCCTTCTTTTACCTGACATATTTCTCCAAATGTAATTGTTTTTTGGGAAGAGACAAGATGACCATGGATGCATCATCCCAACAATGAAGACTGTTTTCTTTATTTCCTTTTAATTAAAAAAAGTAAAGGAGGGAACATTTCTTTTTTTTTTTACAATAAACCATCAAAAAGGACCCTACAAAATGTCACATTTTTGCACAAGCACATCTGGCTTTATACAAAATTGTGTCCAGTAGTTTATGACCTCAAACACGGGCACTTTTGATTTAATTTACAGCTTTCAAAACAGTCATGCCATGTTTGCAGGCTGGTTTTGGCAGAACGAGAAAGCAAACACTGACGATTGGGATTCTCTTTTTATTTCGTGTTTTAAAAAAAAAAGTTTGAGGGTGTTTGTAGGAGCTTTGTTGAAACTCTGAAACTATGGCAGGAGTCTTGTTTGGAAATGCAGTTCGTAAACTTGTCTATGCCTTTGCCCAAAAAAGCATGTTTCCAAACCGAGGTAGTGGCGCTTCTTCTGCTAAATAGAACAAAACCAACCAGGGTTGATTTCAGAGGAGAAAGAGAAAACAAACAGAAAATACCTTGAGAATAAAGGAGTGTGGGGAGGGAAAGGGAAGAAGAGGTAACGTGGAAAACAGTACAAGATGGGTAAGTTTCTAACCCATAATAAAAAGGAGATGAGAGAAGTGAAGAAGGGATGGGGATAAAAGAAAACAAGTGGGAATAAGAAAGAAAGTGTTCATACATCTGAATCACATCAATCAACAGTCACTGTTTACTGGGAAAGTCTGACTCCAACATGTGGACATCCAAATCCAAAAGAAATGGCCACTGAATTTTATTTAATTTTGCATGTGAGTGTAAATGTTACTCTGCAACAGACTGGCAACCTGTTCAGGGTATACGTTTACCCCGTCTTTGCCCAATAGGCTCCAGCATCCGTGTGACCCCAAAAGGGATTCATTGGGTTCTCAAGACAGATGAATGGATAGATATTGGAGGTTTTTTCATCCCTAAGAATGAGTTTTCTTTTGGAATAATTTTTGAGCAAATAAAAAAACAGTAGTTGGAAGTGCAGACAAGAGATAGGAGAGGCTGAACTCTCCAGAGACCACGACTGCAGCTCTCAGTGCTCATTTCATCCACAATAATATCTAGTTCAGCATATTTCACTCTGCACACAGATACTATTCTTGTAAAAAAAAGAAAAAAACTTTCATAAGAGCTTGTGCTGTCACTCCATTGTCTTCGTCCTGTCAATCGTGTTTTTTTTCTCACCGCAGCACGCCGTGGGAGGAAAAAGTGAGCCGTGTGAATCGAGTTTAAAAGACATTTTATACCGAGACAGTATGGCACACATCACAGATCAAAGAAACCAGCCAGGAAATTTCAGCAAATCCTCCCTTAACTGTCAGAGCAATAACCTAACTGTTTTGTTTATATTGTGCTTACGTATACTTCAGATTAACCTCACTCTGTCTTTTCTCTCCCCGTCTTTGTCTGTTTGCTTTATTCTTCTCTATAGGGTGTGGTTCCAGTCAGGCATCAACTTCCTGGCTGTGAAACCCAGCAACCTCGTCGCGTGGGAGATCAAGCAGGAAATGGCAGCGGGAAGCAGTTCGTTGGCAGTGATGTGTCAGAGAAAGGCCTTCTCCCCAGCAGAGAGGTAGAACTGAAGCTCTTAAATCTACTCTGTGAAGTAAAAACCTGTCAGGTAATTAAAATAAAGGGAGTTGATTATGCTGTGCAGGTAATGCGCAACCATTCTTCCTGAATCATTTGCGAGTCATCAACAGCAGGTGGATGGGATTTGACTTTTTGAAGGCTCAAAGAGAAACCACTGGTTGCTCTTCTAGACTGATACTGTTCTTTAATGTTTGCAAAAACAGATCCACACAACCAACACAATCTGAAAAGCACTTGTTTTATGGTCTAATGGCAAAGGAAAACATGCATTCGTTGCGCCCTCTTTAACTTTTTTCATTTCATATAAAAGTAAGACATATTTTTTAAATTGAAATACTCTTTATCGAGTCATGGATGGCCAGTTTCTTTTTCCTTTCTATAAAGATCAAATGTTCTATTAAGCTGTTAAGAAACACTAGATATGTGAGTGTAAGAAGACATGGCCATTCATTATTTTAGTTCCAATTTAAAAGAAAGAAACATATTTTTTATCAGTTTGTTGTTTTATTGCTATTGCTGTCAAAAACACATTTCTACACTTTTCTCATCCTTTCCTTTTAGTGAAGTGTGAAAAGTGGATTCATCTTTTACTAATTTCTTGTTTTTAAAGGTGAGATTGGTTCTCACTAAATTACTTATAGAACCACTCCAACGAAAAATTGAGTCTTTGGTGTTTTGAGCCTGTTCTTGTGGCATTTTTCTGATAGTGAATGACATGTAAAAAAGTAAGTACATTTTAAATTTGTATTTCTTTGAATCTCTTTATTTAAATAGTTCTGAATGAGGAGCAATGAGGAGCAACAAAAATACTGTTTGGAAAAGATGTTTTTTGTGACGTAGGGCAGTCTGCTCCGCTTCATTCCGAGGATTCCACCCATAGACAAAAAGACCCATGTTAGTATTTTTGTTCCTCGTCTGAGCTGGCATCTCGCTCGCAACTGGTGACCACTACTGGATTGCTCCAGTAGGTTAGGTTGGGGGTGTGAGAGGCTGTAAATTAGCGGGAGAGCATTGTAAATGGAGAACTCTCAGTTATGAAGGATGGGAAAGGAGGGCAGGTTGCCCACAACTCAGAGGCAAATTTCTTATGAACTATACTGCTACTTTGCAGAAACTATGTCCTAGAAAAGCACACAGTTTTTTGTTTTTTTTTCCTGGGCTAAAATAATCCTGATTAAGAAACTACTGGGAACACTTTGAAAACACATCAAAAATGATCAGAGTGGGTATTTAAAAAGTGTGAATCTAAAATACACAGGAAGTTGCAATGTTTAAACAAATCGTTTATTATAAATAGTCTGCAGAGGGTGAAGTCGATGCTCCTTTACAAAACTCCTTTCTTCTCTTTCATTGATTCCTCCTAGTGGATTTAAGAGATTAAAATATCACTAAAGATTCTCAAAAAGGAAATAATTTTCAAGTGGCATGGTGAGTAGATGTGATGAAATAAAGAAAATTATGTTGTTTTCTTTTACAGTGCATTTGCTTTATTTTATTTTATTTTTTTTAGTTCCCTCCCATTCCCTGTTATTTGATTTAACTTTTTCTCTTTTCTTTACTTTTGAACGCACTGTGGAGGGATGACTTCCCGCTCCATGAAGCTATTATTGCTTGGCCACCACTCAATTAGTACCACTTAGCTAGCTGTTAGCCGTGTCCATCCTTGACTGATCGGCTCATAAAACCGAAGATGAAATAGCTTTCTGCTTTCAAATTAAGCTCTTGAGGCAGTTAAAAGTTTGACTGTTTCTTTTATTTTTGTTTTTATTTTAACTTTGATCTTGGTGCCTTTGGCAAATTACAGCGTGAGGAGATTTTAGTGTAAAGGGACAAATGGACACTCTGGTGCAGGATAAAAAAGTAATTCAATTAAGATGGTTCAAGATATGCCAACCCAATGCACAAAGTTGATATTATTTTTTGCCAAATAAAAGCTCGGTGGTTTCAGAAATTCTTAAAACCAATTGGCCTTTATTTTTACTTTTTTGCCAGTAGCTGTTCTCAGTTGTGTTGCCTTTTTGAAATGCTAATGGCCTTTGATCCCCAATGGGATAATTATGTTGTTGATATTCAAAAGGATGAAACTTTTTCTCTCAATGAGGACTTAAGTCCCAGACTGCAGGATGGCTCCTTATAACGGCTCCACTTCTGTCCTGCTTAAGTTCAGGAGTAAGACTCTCCTTTCGACCTTTAAAGTTCACCTTAAAATGTTGGTTTTTGACTAAGCTTTCAGTTCAGTGTGCTGCTGTAGATTTAGACTTCAGGATTTGCTTGTTTTTTTCCTCTTTTTTTGGCATTGAAGGTATTTTAACTTATCTTTGCTCTACACGTTTCCAAGCTTTTCCCAAAATTAGTTCAGTGAAATATTTTTTGTCTCAAAATTCTTTTGCACCATATTCTTGACAATTAAACTCAATGATTTTAGATTTTAAAAAAAATGTGTATCATCAATCAATGTTCACAAGTTAGACTTGAATTCATTGTCATTATTTTCAAATCAAAAATTTTGATTTTTGTTTTAAGAATAAGTGCTAGTTTCAGATTTTGAGGATTTATCAAAGGGTCTTTATCATGCTTTTTTAAACCTTTCAGAGAAAACCATATCCATATGTCTGATCAAATATTATCTTTGCAACACTAAAGAACAAATTTTTTTATTTCTAGTTAGTTTTAGTTATTTCTGCAAGCTCTTTTTCTACCCAGAAGTAAGACACCTCGATTTCTGAGGCACCGCCTTTCGCTCCTTATGAGTGCCACCCATTTCATGACAATTCGTAGGCGCTTTGCCTACAAAAACAAGTAACATCTTCTCAACATTTTTAAACTACCTCTTTTTACAGTGTAGAACAAGGGTTCAGATTGTCTGCTGTTCTGAGACGATTCGTTTTCCCTACAGAAGAATTTCAGTTCCAGCAAACAACAGGCAGGAGCTCAGACTTTTATCAGTGATCTTGTGGGTGGAAAGCCTAATGAGGAGAGCTGATCTTTGTTAATCAGTAATGAGATATATCTGTTTGGAACACAAGCTAGGATGTGGAGAATTACAACATGTCAGAATTGATGTTGTGAATTAATTTATGTTACCTTTTGTTGTTCTATTATCAAATATGATCTTCACATTATGCATTGTTTAGTGTGCTTGTAAACCAGGAAATGCATGGTGAATGAGTACAATAAATAGAAGGCAGTTGTTGATGGAGATAAATAGAAAAAGAGTCGCATGATAACTTTTGTTTTGAGTGCCGCGAGCAGTAGTTTTTAATTGATGAATTCACATTTAAAAGATAATATTGGTGAATTTTTCATTATCCTCTCATTACCAGATCATCTAACTGTAATTACACCAAACTGTTATATCATTTAAACTCTGCTTAGTGCCAGTCCAAGTAAAGAAATACGATTTTTAGACAAACTTTCTGTTCCCGTTTCGTAAAAAATTGCTTCCTAAAGTGTTTTTTTTTTTTTTTAAAACATTATGTATTCCTCATGTCTAGTTATTCCTTCCACCTCATTGAATGCACTCTGTTTTTTTTTTTTCTTATATATTGTGTTTTCTTGATGTTTTGAGTTGTTACTGAAGCTGTTTCACTATCAAATCCTCCCAGCAGCATAGTCTTGTGGAAAAAATGAAGTATGTTCTTTTTACTCATTCTGTTTATAGTCTTTTTGTTCATATTAAAAATGGCCCAGAGGACAGCCTTAATTTTGAAGTGATGGTTTAAATGAGGAAAATGTGTCACGGTTTATGATGATGCTACTAAAAGGGGAGCAGTGCTCCATTTCATGATGAGGATTAAATAAATAGATTAACACTGTTAATGGTCTTCATTCAATACCAGAACTGGGTTAATGCACTGTCCACATTCCAAACAGGGACGCACTAATCATTTCTTTGACTGTATGTTTGCACGTGTGCTGGGTGGCTGGTCAGTGCTCGCTTCTTGCTAAGGCGGCTGATAGGGAAAAAGGTGGCACCTAGAAGTTATACATTATCTTAAAATATAAAAGATAATTACTATTGTAAGATAAATAGATAGAACTTTATTTGATCTTGTGATGGGGAAATTGCTTTGTTTGCATATAGCTCAAAAAACTACAGATAATAACAAAAACAAAAATGATCTAAATAAATGATCTACATAAGCAAAATAAGCTTTAAATTAGAGATGAAGAGAACAAATATATAATCTATGAATGTATTCTTATTAGAAACAGCAGTAGAAATAGTCAAAACTGAAAACGTTTTGTGCCATTTGCTGTATCATACACCAAACATAAAGGTTCATGTAGTAGTACCCTTTATTTAACCAGATTTTTAAAAAATAATGAAATAAAAATATTAAAAACACTCTTTTGTACGAATGACCTGGGCAAGAGGTCAGCAGCATACATCACAAAACATAATAGCAATATAAAATAAAACAATAAGATTGGAAACAATACAAAGTAAAATTAACAAAATAACTTTGTGTTATAAAGTACAATAGATGTAAAACAGTCAGACATAAGGTTATGTAGTAGTAAACAGTATGAGAATGTAAAAGTGCAAGCAATGGAAGGTGTACAAATACACAGTAACGAATTAAAAACACAGGCACTGACGAATGGACTGTCTCTGCTACACGGGAAAGAACAAATGGTAATAATATAAAGTTTAGCTTAACCTAGAGTATCTCTAAAACCAGGAAAATTAGAAACTCAAATTTACATGACTCTATTTTTAAGATCTTATTACTATTAGTAGGAAAAAGAATCATCATTATTTATTAACTGTGTTATTTTAAGTGATTAATAAAAAGGAAAGGTTGGCGGATCAGTGATATTATATCTTATTTGAGTAACCCCTTATTATAATTTCTGGGTGAACGTTAACCAGTGATTGGTCATTGTTGCTCCTGTTGTTCGATTGCCTGATTTGCTAATATTTAACTCAGTCTTTCCAATGAATTTGTATTATTTTCATTTTTTGCAGTGCAGATATTCTGTGCATCTCTTCAAATTGATGATATCTCAGTCTTTCATTAGTCACTGGTTTAAACTTTTAGCCCAATTTTAAACCGACAGGCTTTTTACAACATTAAAGATTGTCCTTTTGCGTTTTCCAATTTTAACTTCCTATGGAAAACATACTTTGATGTACTTTTTACAGCTTATCTACCACTGAGAATGAATCTGCCCCTGCTAAATAAAAATCAACAAGGAGCAAACCCAGTCACAAAGACATACATATGGACTGTGGAGCTTCTTTTATGCAAGAGAAAAGGAAATGATCGCCCCAGTGGAAATGGACGGTATTTGTTGTATTTTTTTTCTCCTTTTCTTTCTGCTTTCCTGATTGCAGGGTACAAAATTCAGGGCAAACATGTGAACATAGATATTTTCCAGAGTACTTTTCGATTGCTTCGCAGAGCCTTGAAAAATTGATGATGGCGATACCCCCCCCCCTATCAATAAAAAACTTTTTTTCTTTCATCTATCACTTCCTTTTTCTCTCATTCTCTGTAGATTGATTGCTGATTGAGTGCAGCTTTGCTTTGGAATGGTATTTTATTTTTTTAAGTTCTGTGCACTCATTTCCTGTTTTGTGAATTCTGCTGGTAGTTTGTTTTTCCTGTGCTTTTGCCTTTAGAGTCTGAGGTATACTTGGTTTTAGACAAAAAATAAGTCATGCTGCTGTCCTCACTTGTTTTTTTTTTAGTCATCTAGGAAGGTTCCAAACTGAGAGTTATTGTTTATTGAAGCTGATAAGCAACAAAACATTACGGGGTATCAGGATGACCCTGGTGCAGGAAAGAAGAAGCAAAGTGGAGTGAGGAGAATCATTTAATTTAACAGAAAGTGCCACTCAAGTAGGAATGAAACTCCATAAAAGCATAATACCTGGCATAGGCCTCTATGCAGAGACGAGGAAGCCAATGAGCCCAGTGACACAGAGGACAGGAAACAGATGAACTAAAGTGTAGGCAGCTGTGCACCACTCCCACGTTAGACAGGTGAAGGGGCGGAGCCCTCCATGAGGCGTAGTTTAACCTGCACAGAAAACAAAAGGTAACTGACAGACTGTGAAAACTTTTCTGTCAAAGAGGCTTACATTTTTTTTTCATAAATCACCTAAGTTTTCATCATCAGAACAGAGTGGATTCAAAAATATTCTTTGTAAAATATTTATATTTAGTTTAGTTATGTTTCATATTTCCCCAGTGGGCCCACCACCTGCAGGAGAGCTCAGGAGGGGCCGGTGTAATGTGGTTTGGGTGGCAGTCGAGGGCGAGTGCCTCGGCGGCCTAAACCCCGGTCATGGAACTTGGCTTTTGGGACATGGAACGTCACCTCTTTGGGAGGGAAGGAGCCTGAGCTTGTGCGAGAGGTTGAGAGGTACCGGCTAGATATAGTTGGGCTCACCTCTACGCACAGTCTGGGCTCTGAAACTCAGTCTCTCGAGAGGGGTTGGACTCTCTACCATTCTGGAGTTGCACATGGTGAGAGGCGGCGGGCTGGGGTGGGCTTACTTGTGAGCCCCCAGCTTAGCCGCCAAGTGTTGGAGTTCACCCCGGTGTATGAGAGAGTTGCGTCCCTCCGCCTTCGGGTGGGGGACAGGTCTCTGACTGTGGTTTCGGCTTATGGGCCGAACAGCAGTTCAGAGTACCCAGCTTTCTTGGTGTCTCTCGGAGGGGTACTGGAAAGTGCCCCAACGGGGGACTCCATTGTCCTCCTGGGTGACTTCAATGCCCACGTGGGCAATGACAGTAGCACCTGGAGGGGGGTGATTGGTAGGAACGGCTTCCCTGATCTGAACCCGAGCGGTGTTTTGTTGTTGGACTTCTGTGCTCATCATAGTTTATCCATAACAAACACCATGTTTGAGCACAAGGGTGTCCATCAATACACGTGGCATCAGGACACCCTCGGCAGGAGATCAATGATCGACCTTGTAGTCGTTTCAGGAGACCTTCGGCCGTGTGTCTTGGACACTCGGGTAAAGAGAGGGGCAGAGCTGTCCACTGATCACTACCTGGTGGTGAGTTGGATTCGATGGCGGGGAAGGAGGCCGGAAAGACTTGGCAGACCCAAACGTAGTGTGAGGGTCTGCTGGGAACTTCTGGCTGAGCCCTCCGTCAGGGAAGTATTTAACTCCCACATCCGGGAGAACTTCAAACAGGTACCGAGGGAGGCTGGTAACATTGAGTCTGAATGGACCATGTTCTCCACCTCCATTGTCTCTGCTGCTGTTCGGAGCTGTGGTCGCAAGGTCTCTGGTGCCTGTCGTGGCGGCAACCCCCGAACCCGTTGGTGGACACCGGAAGTAAAGGATGCCGTCAAGCTGAAGAAGGAGTCCTATCAGGTCTGGCTGACTTGTGGGACTCCAGAGGCAGCTGACAGGTATCGGCAGTCTAAGCGAGCTGCGGCTCAGGCTGTAGTAGAGGCAAAAACTCGGTCCTGGGAGGTGAGGCCATGGAGAAGGACTATCGGTTGGCCTCGAAGAGGTTTTGGCAAACCGTCCGGCGCCTCAGAAGGGGGAAGCAGCTTTCTGCAGGCACCATTTTCAGTGCAGGTGGGGAGTTGCTGACTTCGACTGGGGACATTGTCGGGCAGTGGAAGGAATACTTTGAGGATCTCCTCAATCCTGCTGACACGCCTTCTCTTGAGGAAGCAGAGGCTGAGAGCTTTGGGGTGGGGCTGTCCATTACCCAAGCTGAAGTCACAGAGGTAGTTAACAAGCTCCTCAGTGGCAAGGCACCGGGAGTGGATGAGGTCCGCCCTGAGTACCTCAAGTCTCTGGATGCTGTGGGAGTGTCTTGGTTAACACGTCTCTGCAGCATCGCATGGCAGTCAGGAACAGTACCACTGGACTGGCAGACAGGGGTGGTGGT
>BSAI01000189.1:21931268-21990143 GCA_036245035.1 Adrianichthys oophorus | reverse complement strand
ACACAGCGGCAGTAATGCTCTTGAGACTAATTATCAGTCAAGTGTGTCATCTTATATTTATTTGGGCCAGCGAGGTGCTAACAAGCATTTCTCTTTTCTTCTCGTTTGCTTTTATTCTCCTTCACCATCTGTTTTCCTTTTCCACCCTATACTGTTTTCACGTCTTTCTCACTAACCCCCCTCCGCCCCTCGCCATCTTTTTCTGCTTTCCTTCCTCTGCACACATCACTGCTGAGGCAAGGGTTTTACCAGTTATGTTCAGTGTCAGATCCAATGAAAAGCTGTCAGATATGTGGGGAGAAAGAAGCACCAAGCTGCATTAAAATGAGACAAAACAAAGTTGTGGTTTTGTGTCAGACGACTGCTGCACTTTCAAGCCCTCAGAAGATGCTTGCCGCCGTCCTGACATGGAAAAACAACTGTTTTTGACCTCTCCCGGTGATGCCTCTTATAAGACAAGCAAGCTCAGAAAAGCCCCTAAAAGAGAAAACAGACGTGCAAAAAGCTACTGCTGAGTAACCACATAATTGTTGGTCAATCTTCTGTCCGCAAGTGTAAGTGATAACTGCCCTAAATATTGATCAACAGCAGCCACTTACTTATCTTAACAGGGTTTGATCTCACAAAGATCTTTCTTGGCAGCGTTCTGATGGCAACGCGGCCAGGCTCCATGTTTGTAGCTGTCGTTCAAAGTGAAAAAAATTGGATTATCTTGGATTGGAAATCACAAGAAATGATCACAAATGTCTCATTGATAGTATTACTTCATGAGGTAGAAATGTCTTTCCAGCATTTGGTTGGAATATTTTCAACTTTTTAATTACACTTAGTTCAGTAAACAGCCAAATGTTCATTGGGATTGATTCTCTTTTACTGCAGGTTTGGGTGCTTGCAGCAGTTAACTCAAGAATATCATTTATTTTTGATGTCTTAATGTGAAACTCTATTTAAATTAAAGTAAATTGATTTTTACTTTTCATGCACTTTATTTTTTACCATCTACATGCATTTTACTCCCTAGGATATGTGCAGATGCTTAGGCACAAAGTAGATTCACAGTTGGGGAATAAAAGATCATGTCTGGTGATTTCTTTTTTTTTACTAACCTTCTGTCATCTGTTGGTCATATTCCTGCCTTGATCTTCTAGGCTGCAGAATTAAGCCTCTACCATTAAAACCATATGTAATCACATCCCCATGCCTGAGTTCATGAGATCATTCAGAGACTCTCCCAGAAAGGTAAGCTTCACCCCTGCAGAAGGGGCTGCCTCTGAATGACGGTCACTTTCAGCGGTACTTCCACATCACTGTGACCCAGTTTAATAATTTACTCTTTTTAATATTGTCTTGATGCAAAAAAAGGAAACATATTAAAGTTCAGAAGGAGAACGATCAGATTCTCCTGTTGGTTTTGTCCTTGAATCATTGAATACATAACATGCCCAAAGCTGAGTCCCTGATTAGTCATGCAGTATTTTCTTCACCAAAGTTCAGATGTTTGAACTCTGGATGCACCACAACTCCCAAATTGCACTGTGACGTTTAAATCACGCTGCTGCTGGACTCCCAATGCTGAAATAGAATCTCAGGACCTCAGATCGCAACTTAACATTGAAGCTTGATGCCTGTGCCAAGCGAATTTGGTAGGACATAACACTCTACACACTACATATTCTGACGTGAAGATCCTCAGCCAGGTCTACACTCCTTACTGCTGACTCTTGCTCTGATGTCATTTCTGCATCACAGAGCACAAGCTCTACAACTGGAATGAACCACTCCCCACTTTATGCATAGCTGCCTCACCAATGATTATAAAAATGCTCAAGGATAACCAATGTCTTGACATTAACTGGGGTTTGTATTTTTTGTTTATTCAAAAGTGGACAGTGCAATTTAAGAGAAAACCACATGGTTAAACAAAACAAAACAAAACAAAACACATGGTTTAAAAAAGCCTCTCACCTCTGTTTGGAGGATTGAAGTTTTGTTTCATTTCTGAGTTTGTGCCTCTTTCAACGTGGAAGTCAAACTTTCCAAATGTTGGGAAGCAGGCATCTGCAACCGTTAGTGCTAAAATAGTCATTCATGCCAGTTTCTTACAGACAAAAACCTAGTAAAAGCCACAAAACCCCACTTTACTGCTTAAAAATAACAATTATTTCTATTTTTATAGCCATTAAACATTTAAGCAATATATCTTTACAATTTTTAAATTATTTTAGATATAACAGAATATCTCTATTATATTTCTTTGACAGCAGCACATGCAAGTTCTTTTCAAAATAAAATGCATCCTGTTTCAAAAAAAATTCTGCTGCAGCAGATTTGTAATTTTACTTTAAGAACTTTGTCTCTGAACAGCAACTAGATATGAGGTAAGAATATGAGTTGAAACTTATTCTAATAATAAACCACTCAGATAATGGATCAATCCTTTTACAGTCATTTTGGTTTTGGTGACCTGTGCATTTTGGAGAAATGGTGAAGATCTCAGTGCCTCTTGATTTAGTGTGATGTCAGCAAAAGTTTAAAAAAAAGACAGTTATTTTTAGCTATTGTAAGATAGCTATGAATAACAATGAAGGGATAAGAGTGTGGCTATAAGGTTGCAGACCCCTGATTAGAGAGATTTGTCAAGTTGAACAGTTTGAGTCAGGTTTGGAGTTAGATTGAATTAACTCTAAAGAAATTAAAGAATGAAAGTAAGCACTGCGTAGATTTCCTTTAGAGCGGTCTGTAATCTTTTCTGGATCGTCCCATTTTATCAACCTCCTGTGATGAGAGGCGTCCAACTGCCAGCGTTTTTATGTCACTAAGTAAAGCTGTTGACAAATAGATTGATTCCATCTGCAACGCTGAGATTCGGTGTCAGCTTTCAAAGAAAACTAAGTTGATATTAAGTGAATAATTAAGGCAAAATTGCAGGATCATTTCAAATTGGAAATGCCTGTGTAATTTGAGCAAGCTGGCAGACAGCAAAACCAGAGCCAAACTTCAACTCCCCTCAAGCCAAACATTTCTTCTGCTCTGATTAGCACATTGGTAAGTCGCACCAACTGTCCGGGGACATTAGCAGGGACCTTATGGTTACAAAATAAATAAATAAAAGGGCGAGGGACAAGGCCATTGGGCGACATTTCAGGGTCGGTCATCGATGACCAATGGGACGCTGAAAGGAGATAAGTGGCTGATAATGTGCTTTCAGTGAGAGGAAAATATGAGGGTTGGGGTGTCACACATGCAGACGCTCATCCTCTGATTTCATCCATTCACAAATAACCTGTGTTTCAGGAATTTTGTCTGTTTGTTTAGTTTCTATCTGGCCATGTTTTAAAGTCAACACCCCCAAAAAATGAGTAAATCAATCAATCACAATGAGCCGCAGCCATGCAAACAGCAAACAACTACCTATGTTCAGATTAAGTAATCAACTTTACTGCTGGAACATCTACTTATGGCATGTGCATGCATGTTTTTTTTTTTTTACACCTTTTTTGCCACTTTTGTCTCCCTCAGAAATAATGTGTCTATGTATTAAGAGCAGAGGAAAAACATCTAGTTTCACAGCTTTGAAGGAGCAGAAAGATAAGTAAATCAAACATGAAATGTGAGATGGATTTGTAGAAATCTATCATTTGTGTTTTAAAACAGAAAATTGTATTGTTTTGATCTGGATAGATGACCCAGTTTTTCCTTTTTTTTAGGATGGTTAAAACTAATCATCTTAAACTGCTGTTTTCTCACAATAATTTGAATAAAACCTGAAATGTCGAGTGTCAGTCATGCTGGCATGTGGTGTGTCTGTGTGAATTGTTGGACCTGACGTAAATGTCGCAACAATGCCTAATCTATTTGGTTTGCCCCAGGTGCTCTCTGTCTGATTCTGGACACAAATTTGTGGATAATTAGAAAAGCCAGAGTGCACCTGACTACAATTTGAGGCACAACAAGGCGTGCAAGCTATTTTATCACTCAAACTTTTTTTTTTTTCAACTTCTAACAATTTGAATCAAACACTTTGCTTGCAAACCATTTACAACAAATTCTGGAAAAAAAAAATCTCAAAAATAGACAAACAGAAAAAACATGGTCATTTTAATTAATATCCATAGATCCAAGTACAATAGATGTTTTCATGACACCTTTGACAATTGCTGTTCAAATCTCACGCGTTTTCTTCCTCTTCATTTTCTAGTGACATTCTTTTCTTGAAATCAATTCAAACTTTCTTCATCTGTCACAACCAGATGCTTTTTTCCTGTAACAACTCGCCCTGATTTCCTCTAATCTTCCTGTCATCTTCTCTTCCTCTCAGAATTGTAAAGACCTCTGTGTTCCTTTATATAATTTTCTCGCTTTTTCGTCCCAACGCTCCGCTCACTCTTACTTTTCACTCGCTGTCTTCCTGTCTAATAGCGCTGGACTCACCTCTTCGGCTAAGCAGAAGTGTGTGAGTGTTAGAGACTGTGTGCATGTCACTTTTTTTTTTAAATTCTTTTCTTTTTCAAATGAGTGATGCTTTTCTATGGTCTTTACAGTGGCCTGTCAGATCAAAAGTACTTGAAGGGAGAGGATTTCTTAGTTCATAAAAAAAGAAATAGTTTTATTTTCTTTATTAAATAACTTTATTCATTTAAATGTTGTTGTCCAATCTTCTTCTCAAAACTCAAAATGTGTTGAAATGGATCATGAAAATGGAACGTAAGATTGTCATGCATGTGGTAGGTCATGAAATATTTGCAAAGATAAGGTACGTTTCATGCACTACTGATGTTCCAGTGATGCTGTTGTACAGCGTCCTGATGCCACACTATAGTTGGACAAGCAGGGAAAGGCATCTTCTTCTTTTTCTACTGTTTTCCAGCACATGTCCACCACCTCCAATTGGATGAGGTTTGGTGTGAAATGTCAAAGCAGTGCAAATCTTGTGAATCTTGCTCCAGGCTTTTTTGTTCACAGCTGTATTTTGAATTACAAATGACGTGGTGTCATATAATTCCACCCGGCCACAAACCACAATTATTGTTTTCTTCTTTATGATCAATTCTCAAACAGTTCACTTTTGTGAATTGAAAAAGAATGCCATCAAGATATCACTATAATCAGAGTCCCTGATTGCTCAAAGTTCGACCTGGTTTAACTTTCAACAAATGCTCAATGGCTACGCATTATTTATTTAGAGCCCAGAAACGGTACTAAAAACGTGCGTAGTTACACGTGAGCGGGAGACTCTTAAATTTGCGCGTTTACACAGAACTTTCATTGAAAGTGGCTGCTTGAAGGCATGTCTTGTCTTGTCTTGAAGGCATGCCGAGGGTAGTGGGAACGTAGCTTCAGGCTGCAACCAAGGAGCACACACTTATCCCGTAAACAAAACTAGCGTGCTCCTTGTGCAGCACTCAGGATTTTGGCTGTTGAAAAAATGAAAAATCTGCATGTAACCTACTCACCTTTACGTGTTGTATGCATGTTCGCTTGTCGCCCTTAGCATGCCCATAGAACTAAATGTCCATGAGCATTTTTGGATTATGGGTTCTGAGTGATCTATGACCTAGCTATTTTGTGCGGGCGCCTTTTTTTCACCTGCAGATGGGCTGTATCCACCCATAAGTGCAGTTGTGACTGAAGCTTAAAATACAACAAAAACAATATTCAAACCAAAGGGCTAGAGCATTTCCTGCTTCTGTCACCATTCTCAAGCTGTCGAATGTACCAGATAAGTTGTTTAGGAAGACGAACACACTGACTCAGTCAATGATGAACAATGTTTTGAAAGAAAAAAAGAAAGTGCTCTCTCTCACACTTTTAATTCTTTAAAAGTCAGGAAGAATTGGTGTAGCTCCAGTGTGCATTGATCTACGGAAGAAGCTCCTATAAATCCAATCAGTCCTATCCATTCTGTAACTCTTGACTTTTGGCTGTTCAGTTCCCACCTTCAGAAGCTTGTCTACTTCTATGGAGACAGACTTTACATCTGCATCATTTCTCCTTCGGTCATTATTCATCCTCCACCTTTTTTCCACCTTCACACCAAAGTTTATTGTCCTGTCTGACTTTGCATGCCTGTGATTTGCTAGGTGCTCTGTTTTTTTTTTCTTTTCTCAGTGGGACTGAAGCACATCTCCATGTGGAGGCTTTCACTTTAGCTTCAAAAACTCTTTCTCCACCGCCTTCAAAGCTGAAATGAAAAAGAGAAAAAAAATGCTGAATAATAAGAGCTATCGCTGCCTGTGAAGCATAAAACGATGGACCCAAATAAGCTGAAGTTGTCTGTAGTCATGCTCCCATGAAATAAAAATTTCAAAAATAAATTTTCAATTCAACTCATAAATTGAGTTCAAAGAAACTTTGTTAATGCTTGAAGGGAAGTAAATGAAGATGACTTTGAATTTAGAAGAAAACACTGACAGACTGCAGTAACAGAGTGAGGAGAATGTATTTGACTTAAACTCTACGGTAAAACAAACCTGTGTTTTGCTAAGCCTCATTTCATCCTTCTGTCATTGCATTTCGTCTTTCTTGTCAATTTTAAAAAAATTAAAGAAAAATGGAAAAAAAACAACGTATTTTTGGCCCATTGTCCTTAATATTTAATAATACATTTCAGCTTTTTAAAATACATTTGTAAAGCCCCCGTCAGATCATCTTTTGATCTATTTTAAAGGCTTTCCCAGTGCTCATTTTATTACATGATTATGCTATTTTTAGTAAAAAAAAAAAACAAAAAAAAACAACAATAATTGATTTTTTTTTTTAGGACATAATTTCTGCAGAGCGGCAGTAGTTCATTAGAATTGCGTCTTTGAGTTGTGGCCGGGACTGTTGGCATGGACCAAACCTTGCCCTCTCTCCATCATCCATTTGTTTACACTCTTTTCCACTAGCTTACAGCCCCTCCCAACCCTAATCTAACATTACTGCAGCAACAAAAGCGAGCTATATTGAAGCTAAAGTTATCCAGCCACACAGTTTGGAACCAGATGCCAGCTCATACGAGGATAACAAATGGAGATCGAGTCGCCTACAAGTGCATGCATCAGAATGGAGCGGAGCAGGGAGCTTGTAGCTTGCCGTAGTAGCTTCAACGTCAAGGCTACAAGCATTTTTGCAATGGCATTTTATCGTCTGCTCTTCATTCACACCAATTTGAATAAAGGTATTTTCAGAAAAGCAATTTTAAGCTTAATATTCTTTATATATGTCCTCCATTGTCAGACAAATGTCACAAGAACCTTAAAAAACAAACAAAAAAAACCAATCCTCATTTGAGTGGGTCTTTAAAAAATCAATAGAGTTAAACTGTTTTGTTGTCCAAAACTTATTTGATTTATTTTCTGAATCAGTCAACCAAGGAAGTAATGAGAAAATTAATGACAATAATAATAAATCACAGTTTGACATTTTCAGCAACACCTCCTTCAATTACAAATGTGTACATCTTAAAAATACTATTCTGATAAAACATCACTGATAGTAATAATGAGTACATTATTGTTAACTTTTTATAGTGTTTATTGTGTGTGTCAGTAAGTTCTGAAAAGACTGAGCAGGAGAAAACATTCACCCTTTGTTGGCGCACGCCAATGACTTGCATAGTGTGCTGGTCACAAAACCATAGATAAGTTATGATCGAATGATGAATTTTAATATAAACTTGTATTTGACAAAAAAATCATTATTTTTTAAAGAAATATTTAAGTTTCCCTTAAATTCTGAGCTGCACAGACGTCCCTTTTAATTTCACTTAAAGGCAAAAAATATATTTTTTTTTAATTATTTTCACTAAGTGTCATCTATCTAAATAACTGGCTCTGTCCTGATTTATTTATGTCTTGTGCATCATGTTTCAACCTTCAGCATAAAATTGTATTACACACTGACTGCTTTACATTCTCCAAACAGTAAAATGGAAAGGTGGGAGATCCTTTTTTTTTTTTTTTCTCGCCGTTTCTTCTTGCCAATTTTCTCTCTGTCCCTGGCTCTGTCTCACGCAGACCCACAGCATTCACAATGTGATAAGGAAACGCATCACTGCTTTCTCCTTCTTCCCCTGCAATCACAATAACAACGTTCAATCACTGTCTGCCCCCCATTCTTTCCCTATCGGATTTTTTTTTCTTCACCAAAATCCACATTACTTCTAAATCCTGATAATCCCTTAATCCCCCTCGTTATAAATGTAATTCAAAACACTAAATATATCTGTATTTTGACCTGATCTCAATCAATTAAGAAACTCTTTATGAAGTTGGCCACCATTTAGAGAAACATCAGAAATATGTTTGTGGAGTGAAAGGACCCACACACACCCACGTAGATTAGAATTGGGGACAAAAACTAGTTTACTCTGCCGAGTGGCAGGTTGCAATTATGCTTTTCAACGTTTGACCTTTCTGAATGATTACATTGGTTGCAAATGTTTCCACGATTCATATGTCACACATGTGTGATGGCTTTTGTTTATTTTCTGATTTTCGCTGGCTGCTCTGACTGACCTTGCTAGACCGCCCACCTTCCTTCTAATTTTTATGCAAATCCAGAAGTACTAAATGTTGCAGTTCTTCATGAGAACACTAGAGGTAGTTGACTTCCATGTTGAAAACACAGCTTTTACACAAAAACATGTGTTGAATTGAGTTTTCTCTCTAATAGTTAGTTATGAAAATATTTAAAGTCCCACTCTGATCATCTTTTGATCTCATTTAAAGGCGTTCCCAGAGGTCTTTTAATAATGATTGTGCTGCTCTTTTCCAAAAAAAAAAAACAAAACAAGGAAAAACCAAGACGTACATGGATCTAGTTGTCTACAAGTGGATGCATCCGAATGGAGCAGAGCAGGGAGCTTGTGGCCCCCCAGCGTATTTTCTTCACAAATTCGCTCTTTTTCCATTGGGATTTTTCCGTCTGCTCCTAATTCATCTTAATTTGAATTAAAAATACTAAGTATGCTTAGTTGTTTTGTTCCTCCATCATCAGAAAAATGAAATAAAAACATGTTAAAAACCCAATTTTCATCAGAATGGGTCTTAAACCAGACAACTTTTGGTTTTGAAGGTTTACATATTACACTTTTACTTTACTTTTTAGCTCTCAATTTCTCTTTTTAGGATTGTTTCTTGATTTACAGGATTGCTAGTAAGAACTGAGGGAATTGGACTCAAAGGCTCCTGTTGCACTGAGCCCAGACCACTTACCATCTGACATTAGTGGCTTCAGGCAGAGAGAAAAATGGCATTTGGCCTTTAAAACAGCCCCAAAGATCCACCTAAGATATTCACAAGAGAACACAGCAGCAGCCCCCGACCCCAAGCACACACACGGTCAAGTTAAAAATAAAGCACACCTTGTCAATCTATACATTTAAAAGGTACAAAAACAATCTGGGCCTTATCAGTTTCAGATTAAAATGAATTAGTTCATTCTTGTTTTTAGAACTTACCCAACACTGGCTTACACAAACACACACTTTCTCCTCTGAGCTAGCATTGATCAGCGAAACGCTTTCATTTTAAATGCACACCCATCTTTGCCATCTTTGGACGCTGTTTGTTTTCTTTGGCAAAACGCAGACATTCTGCCAAGGCCGGCTCTAGGTTGATGTCATGAAATGGCCGTCACCCACAAGGAGCGAAAGGCGGTGCTTCAGAGATCAAATCGTCTTACTTCCTGTTGGGTAAAGAGCTCGCAAAAATAACTCATATTTCATAAATAATTTTTTTTCTTTAGTATTCCAAAGTTGGTATATTATCATATATGGATATAGTTAACTCTGAAACAAAAAAACTCTTAACAATAGCATGATATAGGCTCTTTAAATCTGTCATATAAAACCCAAATCACTGAAACGGCATAAGACTGTTCATGTGAAAGTGCCTTGTTCTCCCCTGCTTTTCTGCCGCAATGAACTATTCCAACAGCAACACAAGTTAGCAGCCGAGAGACTTTTTGAGGAGATTTAAATAAAAAAAATTAAAAAGAAAAAAGACTAATACAACTTCTCCAGAGAGGGCCCCATTTTATCATTAACCTGTGGCGCCCAAAGTGGTAAGTCCACCACAGAAACTATAAAAGCTGTGGCTAAAAAAAAAAAAATCAGTTAAATAAAAAATGCAGAAAAAATCCTGAAAACTGAAGCAAACATGGCATTTAAGTCTTTTCAAAATGCTCTTTCTTTATGCTCATTTGCATGAGGCAATTTGTCATGCTTGATTCCTCAGAGATGTATTTACCTATACTAGTCCTTCAGCAATTTCTGAAAACATGGAGTTAAAAAGGAATGTGTGTAGTAGTTGTACCTGTGCAGGTACTGCAAAGATCTCTGCATTTATCCTTAATAGCGAGTGAGAAAATGTTCTGTTTTTCTCTGTATGCTTGTTACCAGTGATGGGTTATCAATGAGCTGAGTAACCTTGACGGCAAATTTAAGGTGAAATTGCTCACTTTGTTCTTTCAAAGTGGCCCGCTGCTTCCCAAACCACTCAGAGTGTTTTTCTCACTCTACTGCACCCCTTCCCTCTCCAGCCTTCTGCTTCCTTATACATACGTGCACGGGCACATGCAACCACCCCCCTACCACCCCGGTGGCTGTCAGGATGAGGAGGTGAAAGGCGAAGAGCGCAGACTTCTGGGAGGTGGTGTAATTTTTTTAAGGCCTGAGTGGGGCCCTGGTCTGCACGGCTGACAGGCTGGATTTGATACATGGCCTGATTCAGTCACTCTGTCCGCTCAGCCCTCTGCAACACCCCATGGCAGCGCTCCGATGCCCCTGTGTATTTTATTAGTGACTAAATATATGCAAAGCACAATCTCAAACGAGGTGGATCATCAGACAGCGGAAGGACCGTATTTGGTGAGGTCATGCATTTCTTGGGGAAATGTTGAATGCATTTTCACAATAAAACAAGAATGAAACAGTAAAGTTATCAAAGTTTGTGTTCATTTGAAACTTAAAACTTCACTTTAAACATAAGACTTTTAACTTTTCTGATTAAAAAAAAAAAAAACAGACATGGTGAAAAACGACCATTTTACAATAACATCACTTACTTTTAAAAAAATGAAAACATGTTGGCTTTCTGTTATCTGTAAAAAAGTAGTACGTTTTAATTGGATGTGCTTGGAATGGTATTTTTATGAATAAAAAAAACAAAAACAATGATATGTCCACTTAACCCAGGCTGCTCACATTGCACAAGAATGACATTTCAAATTCAATTTGGTTCAAGAAAAACATTTTTTATCTAAAACAAGCAGCTCAGAGTCTCACAAGGACAAAGCTGAAGTCATAAAATATAAACCAATTTAAATTTTTGTGAAAAAACATTCTAATTTTGCTCTCTGTTGCATATTAGCCCATGATGTCTATTCATGCATTAAAGTTCAAACTTTTTTATTTGCATAGCACTTTTCATTCATCTAGAAGGACAAAGTGCTTTACATAAAAGCAAATAAAATACCTAATAAAATGAAAATTATTTAAAACTGAAAACACAGGACAATCAGACTAAATTAGCACCCCTTCTTCACCAAATTCCTCCTGCTGCCCACCCAGTTCCCCCACTATAACCCTTATATCAAAACTCAAGAACTGCAGCTCTAAATCAGCAGTCTGGCTCGGTACTGCTGTGCAGAAACGGTATAATGGGGATCCATTTGTTCCAAGACCCCACCGGGGTCATTGCCACCACGCCTGCCCAACACAGAGCAACTCAGGGCTCACTCTATGGCTATTAGACCACAGAGCGGGACCCCAGCTGCCCCCAATGAGAACGAGCACTGCTACAACAGCCCCCCAAAGGTGGAGCCGATGGTGCCCCAGAACATTGGATCCCCAAGAGGAAGCACTAGAATTAGAAAACTATATAAACATCAGTATAACAATATTAATAATTATATAAAAGAGAATTAGAAATATTTAAAACATAACCTTAAATATTGTATGTAACATTGTATTCATGTAGACATGGGATTTGACATCACCCATAGACACGGTTTACTTCCAGCTCCAATTAAATTAAGTCAATTCAGTTGTCATTTTTTCACTATACGGGTACCACCATGTTGGAGCCAGACATTGTCAGTAGCTAGTGATTGGTCCAAGTTGGTCTGTCAACATTTCCATGGCAACCCCTCTAGCCAATCAGGAGTGAGCTTGTTGGAAATCCACACCCCTACTACTTAAAAGCAGGCTACACAAAGTCTGTCGAGTACCACATACTTTAATTGAGGCGTCTGATTGGCCAGCTTCACAATAAATACATAAACAAACAAAAATATGATAAAACAAATCAGGATGTCAAGAAGATGTTAAAAACAGGTATCAGAGCAAGAATGGTTATCCTGACAAATAGAATGACTGGAGCTGTTTATTTCTCTGTAGAACTCCATGGAATTTTGGCTTTGGAGCCCACAGACATTTCCTTTTTGGAATGCCAGAGGGAGGGGTCACTCAGTCCAGTTTCAATGTTCTTTTTCCAGAAATCACGGCTCATTTAAAAAAAAGAAAGAAAAATGCTGCAGCTCTGCTTACAATGGACTTTACAAAGCTTCAATCTCATTCTAGTCAAAGCTGAACTCTTTTTCCACAGATGTGTTGCATGCTCTTCTGCAAGATGTTCTGTTCTACTCGCCTGAGGGCAATACTATTTCTTAAAACGGAATTTATTGGTACATTCAGGTTAAAATGAAACCAAAAGGAGCGTATCAGTTGAGACTTTCATAGTCAAAACACAGTAAGTTCACTTTAGTGTAAATCTTATGACAAATTTCCATGTGACCAATAAAGAAGACAAACTCAAAACAGTTCTTTGCAAAAGGCTGAGTATGAAAATAGAGCCATGAAGTAAAAGTTCTGATCCACTCAGGTGTTTTAATTCAGACTAGCTGCTCTTGCAATGTGGTTTTTCAGGCAAGATCACTGATAGCATTTCCTCAGACACCTAATAACTCCCCGTTCGTAACATTAAGGGAGATATTTATTGCTTACAGCTGGCTGTAGCTCCAGCATCATGCTGCTTATGTCCCAGCACAGCCAGTCCAGTCGGTGAAGATGCTCCAGGTGTTTTGTCAGCCCACAAGACAAACGTAGTAAAAAGTGATGCAGGAGTTGTATGACACCAGCTTTAATCAGCTAAAATAAGTGTTGGTGTACACTAGTCAATATGTTTCTTCTTAATGGTTCCTCTTTTTTTTTTCCTTTTATTCTATAGTAGCCAACAACAATTAAAATACGTCTTTTCTTTTGTTTTTCTTTAACCTTTTAAGATGTTGCTCCGTAAACCTACTTTCAGGGGCATTTAAAGGCTTCTGTGGGGCTTCCACTGTCCCTTGAGAAATTCTTAATTCACTGCTTTAGACCTTCCGCGCGACTCCCTATCCTCACATCTCCTTAGCATACTTTAATAGCAGAGTGTGATTGCAGCATAGGCTGGCCTTTAGCTCCTCTCTTCTCTTGGCTTCTCTTGTCTTTTCTGGTTTCCGCTGCTGTCTCTTTTCTTCTACTCAGTGTTTTTCACTCTATTTGTTGTGATAAATGACTGTAAGATGTGATTTCCCCAGGATCATATCTCTCTCTGGGCCACACACCATAATTAGACAGCATGATTAATAATTCATTTTTCCCTTTTTCTCTTTGGAAGTCTCTGTCAGAGTGCATATGTGAGAGCCCGGGTTACGCGTCTGCGTGGGTTTGTGGAAATCCATCACATGATATAAAGCCTAACATTGAGTCAGTTTCCAGTCTGAGCTTGAAACGATGAAGAAGTTTATGATGGAACAAAGAATATATATATTTCGCCCAAGAAACTAAACCTGCACATCAATGTTTAAAGAGCCACACCAGTGAAAATTGTGTTCTGGTAGCATTTTTCTAAATATGGAGGACAAAAATTAAGCTCAAAATTGTAAACTTATTCACCGTACTTTGACAAAAATGTTTGTCAAGTTTATGTTTGTTCTGCAAAACTTGAGAACATTTGAATTTATTTGCAGAATGAATGCTTTGTTTTTAAATGGAACTGATCAAGTAGTTTAGTAGTTCTGTTTTATTTGTTTTCTTTTGAAATGTAAAAGCTTTTGCTTTAATTTTCAGTTTAGTTTGTAATATACGTGCCCTTTCTTAGTTATCTAAAAAAAAAAGTTTCATCATGTTCTTTCAGTGCATCTGTTATGTTTAAAGTATAATACGACGTAAATATTTAAATCTAAACAGCCTGCTGATGATTACACACTTTTATATGAGCTACAGAGCTTTAAAATTTAAACAAATATAGTTATTAAGTTTATATTGTGACATATATTGTCATCGCCGGGTATGTAAAAAAAACTAAGAAACTTTTCTGCTTCTTCTACATTTGAGCAAATGAACAATGCTAGCGTTTTTAATAATGACAATAGATTTAACTCAAGAGGAACCTTTTAGACAGTCAGTGAAAAATACAAACATAAACAAAAGAAGACAATGAAATTATTGTATATTTTTCAGTAGTAGCCCCAGTGTTTATTCCAAAACCTTGGCGCCCGGCCCAGCGTTTATAAGAGAAAGGAGCCGGTTGGAGACTGTCATTTATTCTATCACAGACAGAATGGTGATGGCTAAAGGGTTCATTTTGTGGTGAAATTTGGTCAAGAAATGCAGACAGCAACACTAGATGAACATTTTTGCCAACTTTTCTTTTCTCTTTGAAGCATCATCAATCTCTGTATCAAAAATCCTCTTCCCTTTCATGCCAATCATTTTCCTGGAGACACACGCACCTTTCCATCTTTGCTCAATAATCCATCTTCACACCAGTTCTTCTAATTTGTTGCTCGCTTTCTTTGCACCTCCACCAGGTAATTGTTGGTTTGTTGCTCCTTTTTGTGCAGCCGTCTTCTCAATATCATCCAACTGCTTACACCATTCTCAGATAGGTTTAGGATTCACCCCAAAAATGGGGTGCAGATTCCTCACCAGAATGTTTTTTGGCGTATGCCACAGCACAAAATGTAAGTGCTAAATCAAATCAAAGTTTCTTGGCCATGGCTACACTGGCTTACAACACAAATACCACCGACACCTGCATGACTGTGCATGACCCGGTGGGGTTGGGCAGATCTTAAAGGAGCCCGGCCATTATTGGAGACTGGCGTCTAACTGTAACGAGCGCCTGTAACGAGGTGACAAGTGGAGACGTGTGTCAATTAAAGACGGGCCACATTTGGAAGATTTATGGTAAGCCAAAACTGGTGAACAAAGAAAAAGAGAGACAGTGGATGCAACTTTAAATTTGATATTTTTTGTTGCAAACTCTAAACACTTTTGAGTAAAAAAAAGAAAAGCTGACATTAGTGATGTCAGAGGAAAGTGAATTCTAAGGTCAAGAAGAAGAGCGGCTGAATGCCCTTTTCCTCATAATGTGTACAGACCGGATAGTGAGAAGGTAGATCTGAATGTGTTGGCAGGTATTGTGATGTGTGGGATATCCGTTCGAGCAGCTGAGGTTGCGAATAGCCTTGTAAGTCAAAAGCAACATCTTGTGTAGGGGGTGAAATGAGACTGGAAGCCAGTGGAGCTTCTGTAGAACCGGTGTGATAGGACATGTCAGGTGACTGAAGTTCAGCTGGTTCTTTGCATAGTTCTGATTGAATTAAAATTACATAAAAATTGGGCATAAAGACTAAAGGACCTCATTGACACATTTTTGTGCATCCTTTACTTTTGTATTTTGTGTCTTTCTGTACATCCATCCCGAACAGCTCATCTGCATCATTTTGCATTTGAAAAAGTTGCGGTTTTGTTTTGTTGCACCATAAGTGGAAAAAAAAAAACTTTAAAACCTTTGTCACATGCACCCATTTGTAGTGGGTGGAAAGGTGGGTCTGACTAGTATGGGTGCTGGGGACTTGTCCGGGTTTGTAGAGGGTAGTAGAGTAGAGCGGCTGCATCTCAAGGGGAGCACAGTTGTGTCTTGCAGTTCCTTTAAGGCTCATACAGCCACCTCAAGGGCAGTTGAGTGCATTTGGTGAGTATACCATGAAGTATTTGTTAGGATAATGTAAGTTCCACCCCCTTATGACATACAGGTTATGCTGTTGCACGGTGGCCTTACACCACAATCTACTCATTGGGAAGGTGCAAGTACTGGCACCTTACTGAGCTGTGACCCAATTTTCATGGCTATAAAACCTTCTTTGTTAAAACATGCGCTTAAATAACAGTAACTTTTCTCCAAATCTCAGTGGATTGTCTTACATGCAAAAATCATTCACATAATCTAGGCTTCCACAAACAAAGTGAAGTTCTTTTTTGCAGGTATTTGAGAAGTAAAGTAAAGGGATTATTAACCAGTAGGAAGGCTATTGTGAGGAATTGTGTGGTTTTGTAGTGAAAACACAATTACCAAAGACTTGCCATTTTGCATATGTTCACTGTGGGAGTTGACTCATAACTGTGTGGAACAACATCAAATGGAAATTACTTAAAAACCTCTTGGCTGTTTCAGTAATTCCAACTGGTTTTGTGCAAAGGTATTACTTTATAACAAATTGTAAAAGTAATTTCACGTAGATGTAAAAAAAAAAAAAAAAAAAAAATCAATAAAAATTATCCACCATGGAAAAGTTAATACACGTACCCAAAGATTGTCACCAACAGAGGACACGGATCACGGTTCCAACTCTGGTTCCATCCACTGCTTTTTTCCCTCTCTAAAACAAATTGGTTTCTGCTCAAATAAATAAAACACAAGAAATGTCATTTCTGCCCATCAGGGCCAAATAGGCCATATCTCAAAAGGCATATTTTCGCCTCTGTGGAAAAATACCACAGAAGTATCAGTGAGGATGGAGAAAAGCAGAGATTGATGTGAAACATTGTGCCGGATTAAATCAGGATTTAAGAAGGTTAGTGCGCCTGTCCGTGTCTGTCTGTCTGTGCCTAGGGTTAGAAAAAGAAAAAAAACGAGACGGGTTTTTCTCATGCTGGAGCAGCAGTGGAGATGACTGCATCCAATTACACTGTATGTTTTATTACACTCTTGCCTGTGTCACATTTAGAGTCAGGCACTGGTTTGTTAATGTCTGTCTGTCGGATTTTCAGAGCTTTTTTTTCTGCAGCTCCACAAATCGATACAGGGCTGCTGTCGGTGTTTGAGTGTGCGAGACTAGCAAAAGGGAATTTAAGGCCAATAGAAACCAATAAAGTTTAAATCAGAGGAGACATGTTCACACGGATCTGTCTGCAGATTTTTTTCCTTGCTTTTTTTTTTTTTTTTTAAGCTGGTAAGCAATGCCATAGCCTGACTTTTTAAATTATGAAAATACTATTTTTAATTTAACATTTTTATTTTTTCATTTTCCATTGACAAATAAGAAAGAAGTGCATTTTTAAACAAATATTTTAAATAGAGCTTTAATTGATTTTTCTGCTTTTATTTTATTTTTGCATCTCTGTGTTTTTATGTGCTGATGTTGCTCTATTGCTGTATATATGTTTTTAATTACATCATTTTTTATTATTATTAAATGTTTTTCTCCAAAATGCACAGCATTCACACAGCTGTTAAGCAACATACGATTAGTGACATTTTCAGGATAAATAAATAAATAAATGAAACAGGTTAGAATATACTTTAATTTAACTTCAGTTACGGTGATAGACCACATCCAAAGGCTTTATCCTTGTTGCAATCAGTTTCCTTTAACAATAATAAGCTAATCTGCATTTTCTCTGTTTAAAGCAGTTTGCTTAATGAAGTGATACTGATATCAGTAAGTGTAATTTTGAACAGAAAAACAGCAGTTTCCTTTTCAAAGCTCCTGCAGCCATGATAAATGCTTCTTCTCGGCATCTACCTCTGCTTTCCCTGCTGTGTGCCCCCAAAAAACAAGGCAAAGAATCCATGAAAAATACACAGAAAAATCCAACAAAGGGGAGACGCCTGGGACAACGTTGAAGTGTGCACACATACACACACAGTTATCTCTTTGCTGTGCCTCTCTTAAAAGCATTTGCATGTTGGCTTGGGTCTGGTGCGTGTCCTCCCATCTAAAATGAGAGGATGAGGAGCTTTTGTTAAAATGAGGAAGAAAGAATGGACTTTAAGGGGGTCATGAAAGTATGAGATGCTGTTCAAGAATGTGTTTGTGTAAGCCCTTGATGGGAGGTCTGTTCATGGAAAAAAAAAAGATGCATGAGCAGTCAGTAAAGAGAATGGGTGGCGAGGCAAGGAGGGGTTTTCAGTGCATCATCTGAAAAGAAGGTCTTGAGCAGACTACAAGAAAAGAAAATATTCAAAAATCGCTGTAATAATAACAAAAAAGGAAGCACGAGTCATAAAAGCACACACAGATCAGATCTGCAAGTGAAGCTTTTCTGTGTAAAAACAAAAAAAGAATTGTGTTGGACCAAAGACACAAAGTCTGAATTTATTTAATTATTTATTATTTCGTTTTTTATACACGTGATCATTTCCTTTCCACTTCAACCACACTTTTTTTTTGTTAAATCATTTCCAGTAGCCTTTAAATTGTGATTGTGCAGTTTTTAGCCAAAATCAAAAAGCCTTTGTCGTTTTTAAACAGATATTTTAGGCCCAGCTGCAGTAGCTCATTAGAAATACAATTCTGGTTTGTGGACGTGACTTTTGGCACAGAGCAACCCGGCTTCATCCCCCTCCTTGTCGCTGAGAGCTCTGTTTGCAGGCTTCTGCACAAGCTTACAGTTTCAAGGTAGCATTAGTGGCGCAAAAAGTATGGCGAACAATATTCAATCAATCCAGCTGTACAGATTGAGCCAGAATTGCAATTCACTCCAGCATTAGTGCTGAGTGTCTCGTCATTTCTTGCACACCTAAAGTGTGAGCGGGCCAGGGTGTGCACAGGTGGGAGAGGAGACCTTGGCACGCCCATTTCAGTAGCTGCGTCACTAGCCCGAGCTTTTTCTAGCATCCAGTTTTCTGATCCAGTGCAATTTTTTATCTTAAATGTGTTTCTATAGGTCTACTATTATGTAAAAATGCTTCAAGATTATTTAAAAAAACACAAAAAATAGTTTTGTTTTTTTTGAGTGGGTCTTTAATGCACCATATATACACCATTGTTTCAAAAACAGACAGTCATTGACAGTGCACCTAATATGGTGTGTCTTATTGTGCGGAAAATACAGAAAATACTTCTTTTTTTTTTTTTTCATGTCCAAAACAGATAGTATCCTGAAAAAATAAAGATTTTTGCTGATTTCTACTCCTTTGGAACAGCATGTCTTATTTTTCTGAATTTCTGAACTTTTTTGTTATTGTTTCCCTCAGCTGTTTTAGTCTGATCAAATTTGGACACATTCTCTCTCGGACACAGTTTACAGACTCTGTGTTGTATTCTCATTTTTTAGCCACTGTTGGTCTACTTGTTTTTTATTTTCTAAAAAATATTACCTGTTTGAGAAGTATGTATGTAGCGACGATAATAATGTTTTTGGCATCAACTATTTAGCAGTTTAAAAAAAAAATTTTTTTGCAGCTCATGGTGGACTTTTTATTTGTAAAAGTAATATAACCATTTTTTTCTCCTATGCAACTTAAACTGTTTCTTACTTTGGCTCTGAAGTGCAAATCACAAATAACATCAACAAATCAATGCATAGACACATAAAAGAGCACAAAGACAATTAAAAAGCAAAACAAAAAAAAAACATAACATTTTAAAAATAAAAAGCAAACATCAAGACACCAAAATACTATTCTGAAAAAAATAAATAAATAAATAAAAATAATAAAAAAAAAAAAAAACTAAGGAAACACAATTTCGTAGAGAAGATTTAAAAAAAAAAACAAAACCAAATAAGAAACCAGAAAAGGTAAGTATTATGAGACATCTGTGATTGGATGATTGCGTTTGTTCACCTTTACAACTTCCAGCATGTTAATATCTCTCGACAGAAGACATTTCTCAAAAGTTGGTGATTGCGATTCTTTACCAAATTTCAGGCAAAACAGTCTTCTAATGTCCCTCTTCTTCAATATTCAAATGTCATCATCTAATCAGAGATGTCCCATAATACCTACCTTTTCCAGTTTCATATTTCATTTCATTCTTTTTTTTTTTTTTTTTTTTTTGGTTTTCCTGAAATGTAGTTTTTTTAAAAACATTTTTTTGTTTCGGTTTCTGGTTTTTTTTTTCATTTTTTTATTTTTTTTTTTTTTTTTTTTTTGGATTTCCTGAAATGTAGTGTTTTTAAAAACATTTTTGTGTTTCGGTTTCTGGATTATTTTTACATTTATTTCTAATTTGAAATTTGTGTGATTTGCTTTTTAAATTGTTATTGTGATATTTAAATTGTTTTTGCGTTGAGTGATTTTTTTTTTTTCTTTAATTGCACTTCAGAGCCACCATAGTTTCTCCAAGATTGATTTTATTCCCATCCTCTTTCCTCTACATGTCCCTTGACTTCAGTGTTTGAGAGCTGAGCGTAACCCAGATCTTAGTGAAGGGCAGTGAAGGCTAAACCGGGTTAAGAAAACTCAAAGGGTATGTGTGTGCATTGGGTGTTTTTAAATGAAGTGTAGATGGACTCCAATACAACCGCTGAGTACAAACAGATAATTGCACAAAAACACCACGCACACACTCACATGTGTGGGTCATGATGGTTTAAGATGAACTGAGGGGTTGTCTGCAACAGAGCAGAATAAAGGTGAAGGTGTGTGATGGCTCTGACAGAGTGGTGTCAGCCTGTGGTTTCGCGGGGATTCATCTCACTTTAGTCTCTCCTGTCCTCCCATCCATCTGTCTGTTTCATTTCAAAATACCCTGTTTCTGCTTCTTTGTGTGTCACGCTCACCTGCAGCAGCTGCTGCGTGCTCACGTGCTTCAGGGGAAATGCTGTTTTTCACAATTTCGGATAAGGAAAAAAAAATGGTTTCTTTACCTCTTTTCCTTGTGTTCCCTTCCCATTTCCATCTTCCGTTTCCTCACCTGTACCCCCCCAGGGGACGCTTCTTCTCTTCTAGCCTGCAGTTTGTGTCTGTTGATATGTTTGAATATTTGTTCTCTATTGTCCATTGAATTTCCCTTGATACCACCACTTTTCTGCTTTGAAAAGACGCCCTGTCCTTCCAGCACTTACCACATGATGTGAAGGATTGTGTTTTTGTTATATATGTACTTTTTGAAACTTCCAGGGAGATTTTTCTTCACCTTCTCTTAAGAAGGAGCTGGCGAGAGTTCAGCAACAGGGCTTGGATTACAGAGGAGCCGCAGGGTGCCAACAGCCACATTTTTGAGGAAAAACTTGAATTCTCTTAAACTGCAGTAACCCCCTTTTGTTTCATTTTTTTATTCAGATGAATACTTTTTGATGAAGTCATGCCACTCTGTCCTGAAAATAGTTGAAAAACAGAAAGACCCTCCAAATGTCATTTCAGTTGACACTGTCTGGAAAATAAGTATTTTAATTGATGGCAAAATAGATAAAAAGAAAGAACATAAATAAACAATTTTCCCTAATCAGCTCTGAGACTCCAGAAGAGACACCAGTCATAGACTTAAGTGAGTCCAGCCGTCTCTGAAGGCACTCGCAGATGCCAGAAGTGTCTTTTTATCTGGGTTTATAGGCTAAGCCATGCCAACCTCCCCAGGCAGCAAAACATCAGAGAGATCTGTATCTGCCTGTCTTGTTTTTCACCAAGCTATCAATTGACTTTGAAATGAATAAAAGTCCAACTTCAGAAGTTCAATCCCTCTGCAGAACTGTTGTGTGTTTTTGTGAAGTGAAAAATGGCCTCAGATCATATTGTAAAGATAAAGAGTTTGTATTGTGCTTATACTCACTTTTCATTATTTTCTATTTTTGAATGAGAAAGCTGCATGACGATGTCAAGTTACAAAAACATGACAGTTTTTCTTTAACTCCTCAAGATTACCTCTGACAAGCTCATTTGTAATCCAAATGTTTGTTCATGAAATGTACTTTTATTTTTGCATTTTCTTTATTTTTACATGTAAAAGTAACTTCCTCAATTCCTGAGTTACTCAACCATCAAAACTATATTTTCTTGCAAATGAAGCACTTTTTATGATTAGTATTATTTTTTTTCCAAGAATTATCAAAAGCGTCTGATTGTACACCAAAAAAATGTTCTTTCCAAGACAGCTTTTAAAATATAGAATACATGAAATGCTTATAGATTAAAAAAATATCTGCCAATTTTGAATGAAAACAATTTGTCTCTGTAAGATTTCTTAAAATAGAATAAATTAAGTCTTATTAAATTAAACAAGTTAAACAAAACAATATAATAAAAAAATATATATAGTTATAAACACTCTGATTTAGATGTACTGCTTTGGTAATGGGAAATACAAAATGTCTTAAAAAATGTGTACTGCTCAAAAAATAGTTCTCTATTTTTAAAGAAGGTATTTCTACACTTTCCCTAAAATCATATTTTAAGCAAAAGTCTAGCTATCATTATTTTAGACAATTTAAACTATAACAAGAATTGGATTTTTTAAGATAACTGTAAACCTAAATAGTACATGTTAATGTATTATTTACTTTCTAACTTCTGTCCAGTTCTCATTTAAAATATTTGTTCTGTTAGAAGTCAAATGGAATTTTCCAGTGTTTCTAAATCAAGCAAGTTCATTTCTTGAAAGCAAACCACTCACCATTTACAAAGAAAACTACGGTGGCCCTGAAGTGCAAATCACACCAATAAATCTCTCAATGCAAAAACATATTAAGGATCACACCTACAATTAAAAAAAGCTAAACAAATACAAAAAGCAACATTACATTTTAGAAATCAAAACAAATTCTAGACACCAAAACACAATGCCAAAAAATGAAACAAACAAAATATGAAATGTTTTCGTAAATAAGAGTGGTTTCCAGAAGTTAGTATGAAATATAAAAAAAATGAAATATAAGAAACTGGTACTGTGGCACAATGTTGATAATAATGATATGATAATATCGAGTAACGCTTCATGACAAATAAAGTTTGATTGAAATGATAAACAAACATCATCATCCAATCAGTGACGTCCCGTAGTACCGACCGTTTCTGGTTTCCGTAAAAAAGAATACAACTTTTCAGAAAAGTAATTTACAGAAATCAAAATGAAATGCAAAAAAACAAAACATAAAAAGAAACTGGAAAAGGGTAGGGAAACATGGGACATCGCTGATTGGAAGATTACATTTCAACCAAAAGTTATTTGTCAAGAAGTGATCTGGATGTCATGATTTAATCAGCGATGTCCTACGTATACGATATCCTATACGGTTTATTGTAGTGTTTTGTATTCTTTTGATTTATGGAAATTACTTTTGTTTTCCGAAACATTTCATTTTTTATTTTAGTTTGTTTTTTGGAAAAGTTTTTTGGTTTCTGGAAATTTGCTTTGATTTAAATAACTAAATGTTTGTTTTATCATTTATGTTTCTTTTTTTATTGTCCTTTTTTTGACTGATTTGTTAGATTGACTTGCACTTCAGGGCCACCATAGAAAACTTCTGCTAAAACGTCTTTTAAAATAGTTTTATGAGGATTATTGTCTAAAATCAGATGTTTTTAAGAATTATTGACTCAAAGAGATATTCTATTTTTATTGCCTGAAAATACGTAAAATTTTTGTCTTTTATCAAAATAGATCTAGATAAAAATACTTGGTGACATTTTTGCAGTGTAAATAGTGTTAAGCACACATTGACCCCGTCAGTCTTTTGCTTCTGACTGTTGCCACTGGATCGGTGTCTGAAAACACAGCTGAAGGTCAACGTTGCCTCCAGGAAGACGAACTCTGAGCTGGTGAGAAAGTGTGAATTTCTGCAGCAGCTTTTGCCTGCTTGGTTCCTGGTACTGTCGTTTTGTGTGTATGTGTGTTTGCCTGCATATGGACCAGAGAACAGTGTAATATTGTTTTGGGAGCTTAGTGGTCGAGAAGGAGCTAACACCTGAATGAACCTGTCACTGTAGACACATTGCTTTTTCAGCTCCAGTGATTGCACTGCACCCAAACACACTCAACAATTTTTGTATAGTTCTTCATGCACGGGTGTGTGTGAGTGTGTGTGCTGCACAGAGTGTGCTGCTTTTGCTTTGCCTGTGTGCATGTGTCTATGAGAGAGACAGGAAGTGAAAGCAGAGCTGGCAGAGCATTGTGTCTCTGAGTGTATGTGTCTGAACCGATATGCTGTTTGTGCCTTCTCCCCGTAAAATATAAATTAGGTATAGTGCTGCTGCGTTCTTTGATGTTAAAAAAACAAATATAGTATTTTTGATGGTTGTTCTTGAAAGTATGCACATGTGCTTGAATAAAAAATTCAGAAATATTTTTTACTTCTCCCTGTGAAGCTCACATTCAGATTGATTGCACTAAATGAAAGAGACTTTTGCGCCAAACTTCAAATGTTGTTCTAACCCTGTTTATATCTACAGGTTGACCCATGTGTTTGCAACTTGTTGCAACTCCAATATATGTGAACCATTTTCTAAGTTGTTGTCTTTATTTTTTTTGCAAAAAAAATATTCTTCTTTTATTCATCAGAGGACAAATGGAAATCACTAATGTATAAGCATAGTCCAACCTTGTTAGGGAATGGCACATTTCTACTAATACTTTTAAAAACATAAAAAGTTCTTTCTGTGTACTTGATTAACATTTTCAATAAAAGCTCTCATTTAATGGCTGGGTGTATGAAGTCAAATCAGGATCAACTCAAAGTGAATTAAAAACTGTTTTTCAAGTAAAAAAAAAATAACTCATAGAAATATTGTGAACTTGAAAGAAATATTAAACATCAAAAACTTGAACAAACATTAAAAACTTAACATTTTACCAAAGGGAAAAAAAAAAAAACTTGTAATAGCTGCTTTTCTTTCAGGCCTCAGTTTTCAGTTCCAGTTCTGATTTTTTTATTTTAGAGTTTACTTGAATTTTACTTGGGGTCGGGGATTTGAGCCTATTGGCGATTGGGACATGATTGACATCAGATGACTGAGGTTATGGTGACATCATTTCACCTTAACGGCATTTGTTGTTGGCGCTGCCTGTGTCACCCCTCCTCTGATGTAGCATGCTCTAGCAATAATGCTCTTAACTTCAAATTTTCAATATTTATCTCAAGTTTACAATGTGTACAATTAAGTTTAAAATGTTTTCAAATTTCTGATTTTTATTTTTTTAAATTTTACCTTTTAGATGTTTTTTTCCCTTCACTTTGAATTGATCTTGATTTAACCCCACATAGGTGGCACTTTTTTTTAGTGTGACACAGAATGTAAACACAGCATTAAAGATCCACTCAGATACATATCATGTGTTTTTTTTTAACATGTTCTTGTGGCATTTTTCTGATGAGGACATATGTCATGAAAAAAGCCTAAAATAAATTTCTGAGTATTTCTTTATTTAAATCATTGTGAATCAGGAGCAGATGAAAAAATTCTGTTTGAAAGAAATCCTAATCGTGATGTAGAAAATGCACTGGTTGGCAACAAGCTTCCTACTTCGAGCACTCAGCAACAGGGAGGGGAAGGGGGCGGTGCCAGTGGTTCCCATTCCTAACTCAGAGGTGGATCCTTTTTTTTTTTTTTTTCTTTTTTCCAGAGGTAGATTTCTGATGAACTCTTGCCACTCTGCAGAAACCCTGTTTTGGCTAAAAACAACATAATCATCATTAAAAGACCACTGGAAAAGCTCTGAAAATAGATTTCATAGATGATTAGAGAGGGAATTTAGCAAGTTGTACTTCACTAAAAAACTGCGAAATCATATAGTCCAATGTTCTTCAAAAACCTTAAAGTTTAAATTACATCAACTGGGCTTTTGTTCAATTTCAGCCACCTTCCTGTGCAACCTTTCATGCTCTAGTTTAGTTTATGACTTTCAAATGAAACAAATGCACCGTTTGTCTTTCCCGATGGCAGTGAAACCTGCGCTTCTCTCAGGTATGAGTGCTTGAGAAAAAGCAAAAGCTGGCTGAAATAAACAAAAGTGAGGCTTTTGCATTTCAGGGACATGATGCTCTGGGATGATTGTGGCTGTGCACGACTCTGAAAAAGCTGTGAGTTCAGCAGATACTTTTATCTGGAAGATGAAGACAGTGGAAAGGGTTTGATGATGATGCAGTGTGGTTTGCTGGTATTTATTTCTTTTAGTATCCTTGATGCTGGTTTGGTTGAAATCCAGAGTGCTGTATGTGATGATATCTAATGGACTAAATTGCAAATAGCATCAAAATAAATACCCCAAATTAGCTTCCTCTTTGAAGAGTGTTTCACCACACAAAAAGCCTTCTGTATGGCAAGATTTTGGGTTTGTCCTTTTGGGCTCCTGTAGCAAATGCTGTGGTCACTCAGATTTTTTTTCTGCTCTGACTGAGAACATAATAGTACTGTAAAACACAAAACTCTAAGTAATATTAGGCAAATGCTAAATGTTCATCACATTCTCTTACAAAAATATGGTAAGAGGTCATTACATTAGTTTATCTAAAAAAAATAGCTGTTTGGATTTTATCCTGGACCCAGTTTGTCCTTATGAAACAGTTCCAGTGCCTGAACGATGCTCAAATTAGTGATTAAAAATAAAACAAAAAAACATACAGGTGTGATGAAGCAGTGTTCCAGGGTTACATGTGCCTAAGAGGCCTTATTTTCTTTTTTCTGACAGTCTGCACTGCAGCGCTGCATCTCTCAATGCTCATTGCCACGATGGTGGTCGTTTCTGGAGCATTGTACATGTCACTCTTATCCATTAAGTCGCTGAGTTAGAATATTTTGCTGTGAGGCACAGACAAAGTGTCACTCACTTTGCCTTCAACATTCTGACAGAAGCTCCGCCCATCATCACGGCCACACTCATTCTTATATGAGGCGCCTACAATGCAGGAAATTGTAGGAAATGATTGGTAAGTATTGTGCAGCAAAACTGAATAAAAAACAAGTGACTGACATGTTCGAAACGAAGCACAAAGATCAAGTGTCTATATATATATATATATATATATATTATTTCTTTTTTTTTTTCCCGACAAAACTTGTAGTACCATAAACGCTGGTACCGGTACCAACTTGGCATCATGTTTTGATACTCTACTTTCAACTGGAAGAAACTTCCAATAAAACTGAAATTTTTGCCAGCTGAGATCAGAAACACTCAAACAAAACACGGTTAAAAGTAAGTCGGCAACTGTAACAATGACTCAGCAGGTTGAGGAAACATTTTCAGGAAGGAAAATATGTCTCGTGCATCACAGGTCAGCTTCCCAGTAGTCTGTCCTTGAAGCAGCAAAACTGAGGTATGGCTTCAAGTCTTCCAAGTCCACTATGAAATGAACATAAATAGAATAAAATGTCAAGTGTGGTTTAATGGTAGGTGATGTTTTCTTTCTCCACCACCAAAGATGGGAGAGGAAGCATGTGACCAAAAGCTCCAATTCCCTGTTGGTAAATCATAAAGAAAACATTTAAACCTGAACTTTTAGACAGCCAAGAAAAAGTAGTTTTATCAATTTTTATTAGAACTTTATCTCCATTCCTGCAGGATTTTCAGTCAACCCATGTCTTTATTCATGCTGCTCCAAACGCACGGATGGTTTTATCCACATCACCATGAGAGAGAACTCTCCTGTGACCTGTGACAACCCCACAGGTGTGATTTTAAAAACTTCAAGATTTGGTAAGAAACAGCGTTCCAATGATTGTTTAAGTCAGACTGGATGTCAAAGTAGTAAAAGTGACCACAACAAGCTGTGCAATGTGCCTGTCTGACAAAAGCAGAAAGAAATATGTCAGATCTGAAACAAATGAGAAAAGTAGACTTGTCTCCATCTGTTATTGTGAGTGGCAGTCATATTGATTTCTTAATTTTGCTCCGACTTGCTGAGACAGAAGTTCAGCTTCAGCTGGAATTTATAATAAATTCCTGAGTCAGAACTAAAGCAAATCTGATTTAGAGAGCTAACAGACTGCAGCAAACACTTTATGTGAATTGCTTTTTCTGTTTAAATGATTTAAAAATTTTTTTTTTTTTTTTTTTCCCCAAAGAAAACTGAAAAGAGCAGGGCACATAGCTGTTAAGTTGATGAATATTGTTTAGAGAAACACTCCCTAACCTTAACACAATGAAAAGGTTCTCAGAGTTTTCTGTTTCTTAAATTACTTTACTGCATTTGAGTCTAATGCTGCCTCGAAAGTCACTTTTCTTTGAGAAAATAACTAACCGTCAAATAATGTTGTGTCCCGTCTGTTTGGAGACAGAAAGGAAGCAGTGTTTGTGGAGACAGATGACAGAGTCTTACATGAATCTGGAATTGGTAGGAGGTCAAGGGAAGCTGACACCCATCAGTTTTTCTCCTTAATCTATCTCTGTAATGCATCACTCCCCCATCTCCCAGGACACACACACGCCAGCCCTCGCACACTGAAACAGCAGATATCACAGACCCACAGCAGCTGGCTTTGTCATGACCTTTAACTTCTATATATCTCTCTGCGTCTTTATGTGTAGTTTGCACGTTGGGAAAGTTAAAAATCAATTTCTAGCTGCTTTCTGATTTTCTTTTTTTCTCGTAGTGGATCCCCTGGTCCCTGGGTTTGTGTATTTGAATTTGTCTCTAAAATGTGTTTCTTGCTTTGTTCTTATTTCAGTGCAGTTTTTCCCTCACAACCTCACTTGTTGAAAGTTCATAAGAATAATTCCTCCCAAGAGATCAGTCATGTTGCTCTTGAAGTGAACTGTAACCAGGTAGATTTTGCAGCTCTTTTATCAGCAGAAAAAGCTCCATTACTTTTCATATTTACAATAAAGAACATATTTGTTTGTATTGTGCACATTTTTATTCATGTATGTATTGTATTCGTTCTGTTCCAAATGGATTCTCGTTGTCACCACAGCCCTAAGTTCTGGGGTAGACTTCCAGTCAAAAGGTAAAGAAGAGGCGCAGAATGTATGTAGTGAGACAGGATCGAATGAGTTTAATTTACAGAAGGAGCAGATAGAATCCGCATCTGTGATGGCCTGAGAGGCAAAGTAAACTGTTTTTCAATCTGCAAAAAAGAAAGAACATGATGTTCCGGGATGTTCCCGCTGCTTTACATGTGAATCATGACAATACTTTTTTAGAACTAAAACAGTTTTGAATGAAAAACCTTTAAATTAGGGAGAACATTTTGAGTTCAGAAGAACTTCATCATCTAAAAATACCTCGACCAGCATGGTGAAAAACAGTGTTGACATTGTATTTATCCACAAATTATCCCAGATTTTGTTGTCTTAACATTTGGACTATAATGCCAAAAACTTAATAGAAGATATTTGTATCTATAAAATTGTGCCCACCTCGTAATTATAATAATTAAGTTTTTTATCAAAATCAAAAAGCTTGCGTCCATTTTCAAAACATATTTTCTGCAGCTCAGAAGGAGCTCATTAGAAATTGTGGGTGGGACTGTTGGGGTGGAAGTAACCCTTCAATATCCCAGCATCCCTCCGTCTACAGTCTCTCCCACTAGCTAAATAGCACCTAACAAAGCCAAGCAAAATTAACGTGCCAAAAAATGCCTATATTGAAATATTGAAAATCCATATTGAAACTATCCAGCCATACAGTTTTGAGCCAGATGGCAGCTCAGATGAGGAAAAAAAAGACGTTAACGGATCGATTTGTCAGAACTGTAGTGGAGCAGGAAGACTTTGGCCCACCCATGTCATTTGCTGCATCACAAACCTGAGATTTTTATCTGCTGCTGATCCATCACAATTTGAATGAAGAAATACTCAGAAATGCAGTTTTAATTGTAAATTATTTTATATATGTCCCCCACAATGAGAAAAATGCTACAAGTACATGTAAAAAAAAAACACCGAATTCATTGAAGTGTTTTTTTTCAAAAATTTACTGCTGAAACGTCCATGTTATTTATGTTTAAGTGTTGTAAGTAAACAATAGATTCAGATATGAAAATACTCTGATTATGTTTTTGTTCTGCAGAACTTAGATTTAAAGCAAATTCTAGGTCAGTGAGTCCACTAGGCTGGAGTGTCAGTCAGTCAGTCAGTCTATCCATCCATTTTCCAAACCCGCTGAATCCCATTCGAGGGTCACAGGGTTGCTGGAGCCAACCCCAATACATACCATTGGTTACACCCTGAGCAGATCTTCAGTTGACAAGCCACACTGAGGTTTTATGCAAAAACTATCATGTTTAAGCAGATAAACGCTAAAAATTAAGGTTGTTGTTTGGTTGAATGTGATCCCTGGTGCAGTTTACATGCAGTGTGAAAGCAGATGGAATATGCAGTAGACAGGAGGAAAAAAAAAAGTGGTGTGATGGTTGTACAAGATGCATTCAAGAAATGTGTAGTAGTGTGGTGGTGCACATATGTTTTGATATATTTCAAATCTGAGCTGTCTTCTGGGCCCTTTGTTTTCTCTTTGTTTGTTCCTTAACATATTTATCTGCAGAATCTTCCTGACAACCTCTTATTTTTTCAACTACAGGTTGGAAAGTTCTTCCTATGAAGTGATGCAGCTGGACTTTGAGGTGGAGAACGTCATTACCTTCGTTCCCACCCAGACTCTGCACTGGACAGTAGAATATCAGGATGGAAGTCAGACAAGTTCCCAGCAGGAAGAGAAGGTGTCACACCTCTACATCAGCAATGCTGACATACAAGGCATCGTACCTCTGGCTGAGGTAAGAAAACCTACAGACACAAATATTTGTAGTTTGTGTCTGTTTTTTTTTTGTTTGAACACACTTGGTTGTTCCTTATTTGCCTCTGCTTAACTGTCTGGCTGACACACCCAGCCTGCTTCATTCCTTCATTCCTTCAGGCTGATCAATGCTGTAAAGGTAAGTTTGTTTACCACCTTCTGTGGCGACGGGCCTCCTGGACACACACATGCACACGCACACAGAGCAGCTCCCCTCACAGGTTTCAAGAAAGCTACAGACAAAAATCTAGATGGTTTGACAGATTGACATAAAGCAAACTGAAAAAGAATCTTACATTCACTGACATTCTTACCTTAACAGTTAAATACCTCGTCTTTTGGGCAGATGTCATAGTGCTGTGCTGTGCGTTTCCATTCATACCCAAAGATAGTTCATTCATTCATTCATTCATTTTCCAATGAATGAATGAATTCCCTGTCGGGGTCACGGGGTTGCCGGAGCCTAACCCGGCTACTCATGGGCGAAGGCAGGGTACACCCCTGGACTGGTCGCCAGTCTGTCGCAGGGGCCACAATCACACACCCATACACACTCACATTCACACCTAGGGACAATTTAGAGTAACCAATTAACCTGTGAAGCATGTTTTTGGACAGTGGGAGGAAGCTGGAGTACCCGGAGAAAACCCACGCATGCACGGGGAGAACATGCAAACTCCACACAGAAAGGTCCCCCAGCCAGGACTTGAACCGGGAACCTTCTTGCTGTGAGGCAGGAGCGCTAACCACTGCGCCACCGTGCAGCCCCCCCAAAGATAGTTGTTTTCTTAAAAAGACTATTCAGTATTGTGGTTCTGTGCATTTATTAAGCAAAATTTAAAGTCAAAATCTAAAGTCCCTTTAGTTGTCACATATCTGAATGCATAACATTTGTACTTGACCCAATCTTTTAGAGAATCCAATATTTTTTTGGATACACTGTGTGAACCAAATCTCAGTGTAGATGGGACTTTTTTGTTGGGACTTAATAATTTAACGCAGTTAGAGTCCTCCGTAACACCAGAACTACAGAGGCAGTCATTTTGATTGCTTTCAAAAAATTTGCAACGCCATTACCTGGTTAAAAAAAATAATAAAATATGGACAAATAGAACCCTGACTTTTCCTAAATGTGTGTATTTTTTATTCTAATGTCATTTTATCATTTTGATCTGAGCATCACTACCTTAAAGACCACAGCAGTCAAATTGACTCCATTCTTTTTACACGGGGAGTCATATTTCATTATCTGATACATTTGGTCTTTCTAGATAGATCCTTATTTGTCATTGTCATAGGTACAATGAAAGGAATGCTCTATTTTTTGTTCTGTTTTTTATGTTCTCTGAAGCTATAAAACCCAGTAATAGTTTCATTCTAAACCGGGGTCTCAAACTCCAGGTGTCTAGGGCCGATTTCCTACTTGTGTTCCAACCAACCTGCTATTGAAGCTCCTTATTGGCCAAACACACCTGATCCAGGAAATAAACAGCAGATCAGGCAGGATTTCTGGAAAAGCAGCAGGAGGCCGGCCCTTGAGCCTTCAGTTTGACACCCCTGTTCTAAACTCAAGAGAGACAAAAATGTCAAGTAGAAAAAAGGACAGTTATGGAGGTTACTATAAATTGGAAAAAGGCTAATTGGGTTATAAAATTTTGGCCACAGTGGAACACTCAAATATTATAGTTTTCATTTAGGGCCCTGATGTGTTTTTACCTATTCTTCCAAATACTCAATATAAACCAAATTATATAAAAATCATTCCTGGGCAGTCAAAGTGACTGCCATGGTCATTGTGGTAGCTGTGGAATTCTGAGTGTAATGCTACGGTCCAAAGCAAAGTTGTCTTTTCATCTCCACATCTCTCTGCCTCCTGTGTGTGGCTCGTGGCTTGGGGATTTCTCCACCACATCACCATTCTTGACATCAGGTCATAGAGTAAAGAAAAACACAGCAATGCCTTTTGGCAGCATTTCTTCACCTTTTACCAAGTTAAATATAAGCATTTCATCATGCATTCACAGCTCTGAATTGAAAGTGCTGCCTGAGCTGAAGCAATAAAAAAGGCTCTAAATGAGGAGGAGGAGGCTGCTTTTCAAAATGCCTCTACTTTCCATTACCACTGAGGTAGAGCTAATCTGGCCTGATGGCCCTCCTTCAAACAGCAAAGCCCAAGTGACAACATTTTTTAAAGGTTTCTGCACCCCCGTTTCCTTTTTTCTTTGCACTCTGGCAAAAGCGAGCTTGAAAGCATTTTTTTTTTTTTTTTTTAGTAGGGGTGAATTTTTTTTTTTTTTTTTTTTTTCTGAGAGACTTTTAATAAAATACTTAGAAGAGTTCCAAGCGCTATTTCTGTTCAGGTTAAGTACAAAAAAAAATGTTTCTAATGTTTTTGTTATGTGAAGGATATTGTGCTTATAAAAATACTCTGCAATGGCAGTCAATTAAGTCTACTTAGAATTAGGGAAACGTTCAGGTAAACATGTTGAGATGACGGCCCCGGTGGTGGAACCTCTCACCAAAACTAAGAAAAGTTTGAAAGTTTTTGCTTTGCTGCTTTTGCTGTTTATCTGAGGTTAGCAGACCAATTTTTCCACATTAAAACCAAATTAACAGCTGCTTATGAGTACTGTAGTTTCTGTACCATAGGGCGCACTGTCAGTGAATGGTCTATTTTTTAATTGATGTCATATAGAAGGCGCATTGAATTATACGATGCATAAGTGAGAAAAAGAGTCACAGATGAGTCTGTATGTCTGTCAGACTTTAATTGCGTTGACCGTAACTCTAGAACTTGTTTTTAGCATGCTACATGTTAGCATGTTAGAATCGTTAGCTCTCTTAGAATTTTCACAACTGTAACTCCCAACTTTGTTTGTTAAAAAACAAACACCGCTAAAACAAACGTTGCTGTGACTAAAAAAGCATTAAGTCACAACCTTGTTAGTGACACGTAAAAAAACAAACGTGACTGTGACTATGCTAACTCACAACCTTGTAAGTAAGAAATAAAAAATACAATCCAGCACCACTACATATTAGTCATGTTAGCTTATTCACAATAACACCCAACAGTGTTTGCAACTCGTGAAAAAGCAGACACACATTTTGACAGAACGCCTTGTACCTCTTGGAATTGCGTCAACATCAGTAAGGCACTTGGGATTATAAGGCGCGTTCAGTTTTTGAAAAATATAAGGCTTTTAAGTGCACATTAAGTGCACCTTAAGTGCAGAAAATACTCTAACCAACCTGACACCTGCAGCATGGTTGTAGAGCAAAAAGGTGCAGTCACATGTTTGCTCTACAGGCTCACTGAATGGTCTACAATCTTGATAATTTGTGCAGACCACCTGCATGCCCCATACAGCCCATTTTTCTACTAGCAGACAGCCTGTATGTCCACCCTTATGGGCAGTTGTAACTACAGCCTGAAGTATTTGAAATGGGATTTGTGTGGATTATAGAGATTTTGAAAGTGACTGAGTTTTGTGTTTGTTTTAGAGATAATCTATGCCAGTAAGTGTAGTTAAATCCACACGCGTAACCATTCTTGAGTGTAGATTAGAACAATCGATTTACTTAAATAAGCCTCACTTCTGAGATCAAACTAGCACCTAGAATAATTATAAGTTATATGTATTATATATATGTGTAAATATATATGTATTATATATGTATACTTTTAAAGAATGCATGATCTTTTTGGTGAAAACCCATTAACTGTAAAAGAAAAAAGTGTTTTAAAAGTTTAGTAACATTTTTTAAATGTTATTATTAGGTAGCTACACGTTTGTCACATCTCTGTATTTAGCAAAGTATTTTCATAGAGTGAAAGTGATATCTACTCTCTGTACTCATGTGACCGACACACAAGAATACGGCACATTCATCTCTGCGCACACACCCTATTTCACTCTCCTCCTTCCATCTCTTTTTCTGCTCTCTTTTAGGGTAAAAGCATCAAAATGGCTGCTATTACAAATCATTTTGGGCTTCCTGATTTGTTTACCAGAGCTCCTGACCAGGTGTTGATTATTGGTTGGTTGTTTGTCACTGGGAAGGGTCATTGGGCTGGGTCTCCAGGATGAAAGCTGCAGATTTTCTGGGGCTTTGACAGAGAGTGTAGAAAGGATCATAATTGTGAAGCAAAAGTGTTGCTTCAACTGAAACTGCCTGAAACCTGCACCAGCCTTTCATCCTTCATTTCAAACGGTTAATAACCTGAATTTGTTTTCAGATGCACATGGAAACATGCTCTACTTTCAGAAGAAATATGAGACGAATTTGAATGACGGATCCTCAGTGCTGCTGGGATTCAATTCAACCTCAGCCCTCAGCTGCCCCTTCCTCCTTCTCTTTACATAAGTCAGTTCATCAACAGCCTTTTATAAATGAGCTATATAATAATACAATGCTTCCACCACTCAGATTTTTTTCCTTCCAGTTCGATGTATGCATTAAGTCTCTGGTTGCTTGGCTCAGCTGGGGAGGAAGAAGTCCTCTCTAAAAAGGAGGGATCATTACGAGTAATTTGTATCCTGTGGGTGCTGAAAAATTTGTATCATCTCTTAGTGTCAAGGGGAGAGAGGAGGGCAAAAAAGGGAAAAAAAAAATCCTTGGTAGTAGAAATAGAGACTGACTGTGATTCTTAGGTTGAATATAATTAAAATTCAGACACACTGCAAAAAACAATTGTAAAGCTATATTCTGGAGAAAAAAAAGAATATGTCATGTTTACATGTGTGACAGCAGGTATTATTATGCTTCTTGCCATATTCTGAAAAACATACACCAGTGCCACATGGCATCATGATGTGAAAAATGCTTACCAGTTACTAGAAAATTACCTCTTTTGTTAGTCCATGTGAATGCATTGTTCACAAAAAAAAGCAAGAAAGTTCAAATGTTTTCTAAGTGAAGTAATGATTGTTGGTAGCTCACCATTAATGTTTAAGTTCCCTATGAAAGCTTGCACTGATATTTATGAACTAAAAGGAAAAGTTCTTCATTTTCATTTAGAAACACCTTGGGCTTTTGCAAAGAGTCATCAGTCTGCCAAAACAAACTTGACTTGTCTATGTAGGTAGGTTCCCTACCTGTTGTAAATAAAGCATTCACTTTCTAGCATTTTCCAAATAAAATCATTAAATTTCAGATACTGCTTTATCTCAGAGATGCACATACTTGGGAGTGTCTAGCTTTAGATTAAACTTATTCAGGATAAGATCCAAATATTGGCATTTACTTCAGTCTCTTTTACTTAGGAACTCCTTTCTTTAAACCATTTTAAAAAAGTGAATTCTAAAAATGTAACCAGAACCGAAATAACAGAAAAGGGAGGAGGTTCTGTCTTGGAAATGAAGTCTTAGAAATGAATAAATGCAGAAGCACGAGACAGAAAAAGTTGTGAAGGTCCGTATTTGATTTTTCTTCATTCACTTTTCTTTTATAGGGGTAGAAAAACAAATAAAGTAAATAGTACATATATAACGTAATCATTATATATATATAATGAATGACTGATTAAGTTACATCAATGAAGTGATTCTAGGTTCAACATTTCAGCCCCAAAGACAGTGCCAGGGTGTCTTTGGAACATCAAGTTATTGATGCCTTCACCTAACACAAAACATACATCTCTGAGTAATCTAATCAGCCAATTGCCTGAAACCATTATATATCACAATTGCAAAAAAAATAAATAAATAAAAAAAACACATTTTGAATTTAAGAAATGAAACACATCCCCATACACACAAACACACACATACTTACCATGCAACCTCTAAGAAAGGAAATTACAAGTCCTTTGAAAGCCTAAAGAGACTTAAAGACCCACTTTGATAAAAATTGTGCTTTTGGTGTTTTCATGGTCATTTTTTGTCATGATGAAGGACATATTAAGAAAATTAATCCTAAAGTTGCATTTCTGAGTATGTATTTATTCAAATTGTTATAAATCAGGAGCAGATGAAAAGATGCAGTTTGAAGAAGAGCTTTTTTGGGATTTAGAAAGTACGCTCTGCAGGCCACAAGCTCCCTGCTCCGCTCCAATCTGCAACAAGGAGAGAAACATGTTACTGTGTAACATGTGGTTCCTTGCCTTGCATTTCTAGCACCATCAGTGTGAATGTTTTTCTTGACTCCATGAAATTTAAAAATGTTAAATTTACTGTAATTTTGCATTCATGAATATTCTGCACGATGGGACAAATGTTGTGGAAAATGTAGTTTTGTCAACCACAATTGTGTTTTTCCTTTGCTTTGCTCATTTTCATGTATGTAGTTTGAGCTTCAAAATACCCTACAGTCTGCTTTCCCAAGTTTGCTTCTTCCACACACTTGTGTTTTGTCCGTCCCTCAACCTCTCTGTCTCCCCACCTCGTCTTCATCTTTGGCCTCTTCATTTCTCTGCAGAGTTTTACTTCTCTGAGGATTTGCTTTGCAATTAATTCTTAATTAGAAGGCTTGTTTATCTGTGTTGCTTAAAGATGCTCGTGCAAATGCTTGCACATGCAAAGCAGTTATGAGAAGTGGCTTCTGCATTTAACTCTGCTGATGGGTTGTGTGTAAAAAGAAGTCTTAAGGTGGGGAGAGGAAATCAGAAAAAATCTATAATCTCTTAATGAACATAGTTTTCAAACTTAATTACAGATTTAACATTTCCACAGTTCATTGAAAGCGGCCTTTTCCATTTTTATTTTTCATTCATGCATCTTGATCCATTTTGCTTTCTTTGTTTTTGTTTGTGTGTTTTTCAGCAGTGGGCTGAATAGGTTTCTGTTCATTTCTATGGACTCTCTAGTGTCCATGGTAGAATCAGTCTTCTACATGCTCGTGTTCTCCAAGAGTTCTCTATTTGTGTTGCTTTCTGCAAAAGAAAGCCTTTAATTTTGTTTGGAGATTTACCTTGCTTCCAGATACAAAATTCAATTTACCACATGAAAATTCTTCATTAAATTTTGAAACATTTAATATTTGGTGAATTAACTTGGCTTTTTTTGTTCAAAATGTTTTATAAAAAAAAAAACAAAAACAACTAAACCACTTCTATGAATCTTGTCTTTAGGTATTGCTATAAGCCCAATTAATCAAGAGTTTTGACACATACAACATATGCATGTGGCTGTATATGTATTTGGGTCACTAAGAACTTATGTGTGCTGGGATGCAGCTTCATTTCCATATTGAGCGACTGAAGGAAAAGAAAAAGAAAATGCATGTATGTCTACATAGCAGAGTAGGAAGCATGAAAAAGGTTGTTAAATAGATGTAGAAGGAATGTAAAAACTAAAGAAAATAAGGAAACAGCACAGTTCTGTTTTTTGTCAGGTGGCATGAAAACGATCCTTAGAGATCAGCAGAATGTAAGGCAGACACATGTAAGGCCAATGCAAGTTCTTTGCAAAAGATGTCGTGAAGAGACCCATTTTTAAAAATATTTTTGTATAGATCCTGGATTAGTCTGACGCTCTAGATACTAATGGATGCAAATAACCTCAACACAAAGCAAAAATTTGCACATTTTACTTTTTTTTTACTCAAAAAACATAATTATTTCAATCATTGGCAAAGAGTTGTTGCAAATTTAGGGCGACTCCCTAACTTTGTGACTTGAGTTTTCCCCAAAAAACTTGAAACTTAACTTGTCCTGGAGTTTTTAAAGCTGTTGTTTACTTTTTGTATTCTGGTAAATAAATACATAGTAAAGTTGACTAAAGTGGAGGAACCTGAAAATGTTCTAAAGGTAAAAATATTTAGGAACACTTTATTTTAACACAAAACTCGCCATTAGTAAGACCAATGTTTTTTTTTTTCTTCTCCTTTTTTCATTTCAAAGATAAAACAAAAAACAATGTTTTAAAAACGCTTATGTTTAGCTATACAATCCAGTTTGAGAGCATTTCTTTCAAGTGTTGTCTCCTTGTTGGGTGCAGCTGGATGGGAGCAGATGGAGGTGGGTTGCTGGTACAGCAACTGTTATCTGCACTAAAAAAGACAGTAACCAAATTAAACACCAAAGCGTTGGTTTAGAAACATCTAACCTCACATAACCAGTTTTTTTACATATTTAATGCCAATTTATGATGAAGAAAAAATGTTTAAAAGTGGATGTAATCTGACATTAACAGAAAGAAATGACAGAGATGATGTTTAGAAGAAAATAAGAAGGTAAAGTGTTTCAAGAGGTGAGGAAAAAGGAGGAATAAATGGCAGAAGGATGAAAATGAAGGACAAAAGTCAGAAAATAACTAGAAAAAAAGTGAACAGAGAGAAGAAATATGAAGATAAAACATGAAAAGTCAGAGGAGGGGCCGCTGGAGGTTTAGAGCATCGTGTAACAGGCCTTTGGAAGTCCGCGGAAGCACAGAGGAAGAAGGAAAAGGGTGAGCGACAGAGAGAAACAGAGCGAGGGAAGAGCAGGGCAGTTCTAATGCAATTATGGCTCTGGAAATTGAAAGTACAATTCTCCCTGGGATCTTTGTTTGAGTGGTGTGTGTGTGGGGGGGGGTGGGGGGTGGGGGGGGGTGGTTGGCTGTTAGCTTTCATATCTACTAAATGTCTTCATCCCTTCCTCCCCTCTGCTCCCCCTCCATCCCTCCCCCTCTATTTGACTCCTCAGAATGACTCTAATTTTACAGTCCCCTCTCCTCATTTCTTTTTTTTTTTGGATTATTAATTTTTCTTTCCATGTACACCAACCCTAACCATCCACTTCTTTGCTTTTTTCTCTGCCGTTTTCTGTCGCTATTTCATGAAGAACAAAACAACAAACTACCTGCCCTGAAATGGGTTTAATGACTCAACGAATCGATTTATATAGTGGAAGTGTTTGCAGATTGATTTGAAACTGATTTCTATGGATCAATTATGACTATTACCATACTAAATTATATTTTTTGCCTAAAAAACTTAGCTTATAATTTTTTTCTTTTTGGGCAAAGAAAGAAGCATTTGTCACAACTGTTTCACATAAAAATCAACATTGATGTTCATCCCAATTATTTGCTTAACCATCATGGGCTTTAAGAAGCTTTAATATTGTCTTTTAAAAAATGAAAATCTTGACCACCATCATCAAATGATTCAAAAAGTATTAGAAGGTAGGTTCCACAATAACGTAAAATTGCAATAAATACACTTCAAAACTGGTAAACATCAACCCTCCTAAATCTTTAGACTATAAAATGTTTTTTTTAACAAACTTTCAACTAAATGAGAAATTTTTAGAAGTCCTGTTGACTCCTAACTTTTTTAGTTGCTAAGGAGCAAACCACATTCTTAGCTTCGCACTAAATTGAAGATGTTTCTGTTTTTTTCATGATGGATAACCAGATTTACAGCTCTCAGTTTCACTGCTGACCTTTGATGTGAGCTTTCAAACCTGCACAACTTTTGCCACACATGTGATGATCTCTCAACAAGACTAGTTTTCCATGTTAGGATGACAGTTGCCTGTATTATTTAATTAGTGTGACGCTTAAGAAAATGAATGCCAGCAGCACGTTCTCAAACTGTAAAATTCTACACAACATGATAGTTTTTCTCCTTGTATGCATTCGTTTTTTTTATTTTTGACGTTTTCAGTCATTATCTGAAGCAAACATGAGAAAAAAGTAAGCTTTTCTTTCGCATTAATGACTTTTGACTCTCCGAAGGGCAAGCAGTGATTAAAAAGAAAAAAAAAAATACTTGAAATAACTCCAAGCTGTGAAAGAGGAAATTCAGCTCGAACGCAGTTTCAGAGTGATTAGTCCAAAGTCTCATAGATCATAGGAAACGTTTCAGCACTCGGACAGCGTTTAACCCAGAGCAATTACTCTGCCTAACATACAATATATTTGATTTTCCTATCGTACAAACTCACACTCACATTAGAGAAAAGTAAAGTGTCAAAGTTGCACACTCAAGAACACACACAAATGTGTTGTAGCTGAAGAAATGAGGCGAAACTCCTTGGGTCTAATAGTCTGGCTGTAATTACCATTGTCACACTGATAAAAGTCATTTATCCCCGACATACATCGCACACACATACAGTCCCTCACTCATTTAACATATTTGTTAAAGCATCTTCTCCTTCTCTTCTAACATATGATGTCATTCTTCACTTCTTTAAATATTATCACAACGTTATAACTTCTTCATACCTTTCATTCAACCCGTTTTCTTTATCCTCCTCAACTTGATCACAAATAGTGACGACTGATACAGATTTCGTGAACAATGAGTCAGCAGGTTTTACTCTAACTGCTACAAGACAGATGAGTTTCAAACAAAGAGTAGCTGCAGAAATTAGGTCACTGCAGGAAATATTTCACTGAAAAGACTGTAGCAGCTTTTCCTCGAAACAACTCCAGATGGGTTGCTTATCTTTTCTCTAATTTATGTCAAATGTTTCTAATTTTGCATCAACAATGTTTTTGCTTGTGAAGACAGAAGCAAGTGCTGCTCTCTCTGCTGACTGAGTGATGCTTAAAGCATTTGTAGTTATTTATTATGCAGCGTTAGATATACAACATGAACAACAATGTATGACCTTCTACACATCAGATTTACAAATGATGTAATATTGATCATAACATTGATAAGATATTCAGCCTTTTCTAAACTAGCAAATGATTAATTTGTCAGCTAATTTGTTGAAAACATTTTTTTCCAGGCGTTTGATGAAAAAAGTCTATCTTTTCAGGATGTATGCAATACCTGAAGCCTTATTGACAACAGCATTTACAGGTGGATATGGGCTGCTATATGCAGACGAAAAATTGGCAAATCTGTACACAGGCGGCCCGCACAAATGTCAAGATTGTGTTCCAATGAGTCAGCAAAGCAAAAATGTTCATGCACTTTGGTTTCTACAGGCATACTGTGAGCAACAGGTCGTAGTGAACACTTGAACAACACTCAATGGAACGTAAGCATGAAGTAGGTGAGGCGCAGGTACGTCTTTCCTGAGGCAACTCTCCCCCAAAATATAGCAGACTGTTCAAGGGGCCAAAAAGTGCTTTTCATGTTGTTAGTGCGAGCTACTTTCATGCCCTGTACTGGTTTGCCCATTTTAGGGCAACTGAACAGCCACCCATGAGTGCAGTTGTAACTAAGACATGACTAACAACTAATCAGTGGCGTGGGGCGCCGGATGACCGCACACTTGTCCATCATAAGCATGTGCGACCTTGATTTGCTTTAGGAATACTTCATGATACACTAACCACATGCAATCGTGCGATCCGTTTCAAGGGAACTACAGACACACCTGTGCTCCCCTTACAATGTGGTTGCTCCTCTCTACAACCCTCCACAAGCCCAGACAACCTCAAAAAATCTGAAGCACCCGTACAGGTCAACCTCTGTGCATGTGACCAACAAATCCCCAAAAAACATGTTATAAAGAGTTTTTTTTTTTTAGCTCTTATGCAGTACGGTGTTTTATTTTTTCAAAGCAGGAAAATAACTCCATACTTAGTTTTTCGTGACCACATTTTTGTGTGGAGAGTTTGACTGTTTAAAAAGGCAATCATCATTGATTTGGGATTGGACTGCAGTGTGCTACAAAGTTTTAAACAGAAAGTTCATTGTGAAACTGCATACAACAATGCAGAAAGGCAACAAGCTGAAGAGCTCTAACTAGCTTCAATGTACATTTGATCATGTGTATCTCAAATGCTTAGAGGCCTCAACACATTGACCTTGTGGACAAAAGAAACTTCTGTAACTGAAGATCTTTTTCTTTTTTTCAGTTGCTGTATCGTCTAATTGGCTTCATTCTGGTGTAACAATGAGTCAACCTGTCTCCAGATAACTATCGTAGATTAGCAGCCCTCACACATTTCTGCAGCTCAGATTATGTCAGAATCCTGGAAAGCTTTCTCTAATCTTTTACTCATTTCTTAGCCCATGCAATCCAACTTCTACGTCTCAATTTTTTTCCTTAACATTATTTTCTACCCCACTGTTTTCTAGATGTCTGATTACATTGCAGGGATCAGTTCATCCCTTTTGTTGATAATTAGTTGAAATATTTAACTTTTTCCAGACTGCCTTGCATTGCAGCAAACATTCACACTGACGTAAAGTGAAAAGTAGTTGCATAATCAATGCAGGGCTAGATCTATGCTTAAGCACTTTACTTTATCTTTGGGGGGGGGGTTCCGTTAACTTTTGTTAGTTGTTACAAAATCGGATCCCTCTATTATCAGTTTGCCTAATTAGTCCATCAGTAAGCGAGTCAGTCAGACGAGGTGCTTTTAATGCATCTCTATAGCTGTGTGGTGGCTCTCTGTCAATTAATTGTGTGTGTTAGCATGACAGCGTGATCTGTGGGATACATCCAGAGGGATAAAGCCTGATTAAATAAATGCTTTTAGGTTTAAACAATGGCCTCCTCCTGCAGGGATTCACATCTACACATTATGTAAGAGCCTGTTAACACATGTATGTCTAGACAGGCCGTGGCTCTTTTTCTTCATTTAGGTTTAGGAGGTATATCTCTTGTTTTTCCATGTTCACTTAAATTACACTTTTAAATCATGTTGTGCAGTTGCAGCAGCGGACAATTTCGTGCCCCACTGTTTGCATTAGTAGACTGTGGTGAAAAGGTCAGAATGAGAATAAAGGAAGACTCAGAGATGTATATGTTCCAAGCAATTTCCCCCTAATGAGAAACCTGACAAGTTAAGGAATGAACAGAACAGTAGATAAGGAAGATATGCGTCCCTTCACATGTGTGAGAAAGTCCGATAATGTCTCTGCATTTAATGGAAACACAACCAAAGATTAGATCCGTTTTGTTTGTTTTTTTCCATTTCGATCGGAGGAAATTCCTTTTTTTTTGGGTTTGTTTTTGTGTCAGTGAAAGCAAGGACGGAGAAAATGAAAGCGGAGAATGAGATAATGCTGAAATAAAGACAAACAGAAGTGCCCATGAGTCCACTGTAAGTTTGTAGAGAAGAGCGAAAAAAAGGGAAAAAAGTCAATTTCTTTTTACTGTGTGAACCCTTATGTGAGTATTTGCCTCTGTGATGGGTGGTCTTGCTCTAGTTGCTCCACTTGAAGTTGCTCGCACATGCACCTTATAAAGCACAAACATGCATGGATAAGGTTCGCTGAGCACGGAGGCTGTTTCTCAGACTTGATTTTTCTTTGCAGCATCACACAAAAACACTCTGCAGAGTAGATGCACGTGCAAACTCAAACGCCTTCTATCCTTCTGTCTTGTGCGCCCTCTGTCTTACAAAACCTCTTGCACACATGCACAGGTGTGCAGGGAAAGACACAAACCCACACAAGAATGCATTTATTTATACAGACAGACACTTGGCTTAGAAAAACTTACCACACAAGCACACTTCCTCTGAGCTTATCTCAGTTCAGTGTGAAGCAGGTTTTTTTTAAAAGCAGTAGGGAGTCAGTTGTTGACGAGCCACTTAATAATTCCTTTGGACAGGCGTGAAATCCTTCCCTTTTCTTTTCCTATCGCTTTCTCTGTCTCTTTGACTCCCGTGCTAATCATCATTTCCCTGTGATTCCCATGTGTTATCTCTAACACATTTTTTGTTTGTCTTTTTGGATTTTACCAGTTTATTCCATTTCTGTTATTTTTTCCGTGTTTTTAAGCTGCATGCCGCTATTTTTTTTTAGCAGGGAATGTGACAACATACCACTCCAGGTTATTACATGTCAGACCACTGGGGAAAAAAAAGACCTGGTGTGAAGACATGACCATACATTTGTATTGAGCCAGTGTGGGGTTCATTTGAAAGAATATGCCAAGGCTGACACCCAGACTCTTGACATGAGGAGAGGTGGAGGAAGTGTCCACAAATACTAAAAGTAAAAGTCTGATCAAAGTTTATCTGATTTTAGCCTACTTTTCTCTCACTTGTTGTATTTTCATTACATTTGCTCGCCACATTTCGGTTGCATTTTTGCAATTTTACATATTTATATTCAGTTATGTATAGAGAACATCTGCCCTCCCTCCCTCAAACATCACTGACTATCTTATTTTAATAAATCCTGCTTGATGTACAATTTCCCTAGACTAAATGATATATTTTTAAAAAAGTTTCTCATTTGCCCATGAGGCCCGGGTTAGGCTCCGGCAACCCCGTGACCCCGAAAGGGAAAAGCGGTTTGGAAAATGAATGAATGAATGAAAGTTTCTCATTACTACCAAATCCTCTTTAACTAAAGCTTCCAGTTCATTTTGTAGTGCCAAATGTAAGAGTTTTCTCAACTTTACTCTCATTTGCTGCATTTTCATCACATTTATGTCCAAAATTATTGCAAATAAATGTGTTAAATACATGTTAGTTAAAAGAATGCTGATTTAAATGCTAAAAATAAAACTTATATGTTAAATTTAAGCACTACATATACATGTAAAAGTTAAAAATAAATGTTTAATTTAGATGTAAATGGAAAGCTAAAAGCAGAATCATATTTGTACATCAAAATCCTAATGTTGTTTGAAGAATCAAGTCTAAATGCTCAATGTTTCTGCAAAGGTAGAGCCTGTTTCTACATGGTAATCTGAAGTACCACATGTTAAGGCTAAATGTTAATCTAATGTGTAAATTAAATTACATAAAAAAGTTCCATCTGATTTATGCGGCTACAAATATAAGACAAAATGTCAGAAATGTATTCACTCTGAGACCATTAACATTTGCTCCAGTGAGCTCCTCTTCTTCTTCACCTCTTTAACAGTAAAAACAATCAGTATATGTTAAGCAACTTCACGGCTCAAATATCAGGCATGGCTGGGCAACGTGTGAGGACAAAGGAAAGCTAAACACTACTGATTAAGGGTGTGTGTGTGCGCATGTGTGTGTTTTAGCCTTGCATGAAAAAGCGAGAGACATCTAATTAGATAAAGGTCATCTGACTGTGTGCTGCAGAGGGATATGACATTAGGCAGGTTGTCACGGGTCACTTGTGCGTAAAATCTTGAGTATGTGTCAAGTGTTAGCACAAGTTCACGTTAGTGCGTGTGTGTTTTTTCTGTAGGTGTGTATCTATGCCCTACTTGATTAAATCTTTTAACAGTCATCTAGTATTAACACTTCCTGTAGCCTATTTGTTCTTACACATTTCATCCAGGATTATATTCTCCTTTTATAAAGTTAATGGAAACAACTTCTCTCTATTTATGTGTAAAGCAGGTTCTCTTGGATTATTTTTGACCGGTGTTGTATATCTGTTAAATCAGACATGCCCAAAGTCCAGCCAGTGGGCCAGATGTGGTCCGCTTTGGAATTTCAAACGGCCTGCAGGCACTTTTAATAAAATCAATGATATGCAGCCCCCCAGCACATACTAAGAACTGTGTGTACGATTTATTGATTGCAATTGGCTAAATTACTTATTGTAAACCTGTGGCAACACCATTGTGCAACCATTCTGTGACACTTTCTAGCCCATTTCTAAAATGTCAACTGTAAACTAAAAGGAAAGTTGACAGAGATTGGGGCACTGCTCCCATGGACATGTGGAAATTGACATATTTTGTCTGTTAAATACGAAACAAGTGTCAGTCAAAAAGGCCAAGACTCTGTAAGTGTTTTTATGGAGTTCAATATCAAGAGGAACTAGCAGATGAGACATGCTTTCTATGACAAGCTATCTGGGAAAGAACGGTGCAAAAAATTGACAGTAATTTGGGAATTTCTATGTATTTGTGTTCTACGGGAAGAAATGAAAAGCATGCATTGCTATAAAATGTTAATTATTTACTTCTTTGAAACTTCAAACACATGTCCACCTCACCAAATCTGGCACTCTTTGCAAAAATGTGGACACCACTGTATTGAATGGTGAGGATTGTGCTCTTGTTTGATTTGTTTTTAGTTGTTTTCTTGGTTTAAGTTATCTTCTGTTGTCAGGTAAAGTCCTAGTTGCTAATTAATGCTAGTAAGTGTCTGGTTTTACAGTTCTGTTCTGTAAGGGCAACTTACTTTGTCTTCCTATTTGTTATTTCCTTTGTTCATGGTTTCATCACTCCTTGAGTTTATTAAAGCTTGAAATTCCCGACACCAACATTACCTTTAAATGTAAAACGTCTGGGCTTTAAGAATAGAACTCTGTGGAATGCAGAATGATTCCAGTTTCTAGTGGCCATTAATGGTACTTCAGTTTTTTTTTTTTTTTTTTTTACACTTGATGACCTAGTTGAGTTTTTTCTACTGTATTTTGTTGCACGTTTCACTCTGATTTCATGCCATAATTGAAGTTGTGACCGTTTATGTTGTATTTCCTTGTAAAGTCAAACATCACTCTCATTTTTCACCCAGAGAAAGTGAGCTTGCAGCAAAAGTTTCTCATAATAGGGATTGTGTTCGTGTTGGCGTTGATAAATGCCCCCTTGGAAACACAACGCCAAATAATCAAGACTGACATGAGCACACAGTGTTCTGGGGTGTGCATGTGCTGGTTTGCTATTTTTGTTGGAAGGATCTAATCAAATGTAATCATGCTGATTACAATAATTGGGAGGTTTCTAATCATTTCTTTTTCTCCCTCATGTTCTTTTCTATTACAGTTTTCGTGTGCTCTGTTACTTGTTGCTGTGTCTTCTGCATCATTAATCATCACTTACGTCTTCTTTCATATGGCCTAAATGCTAATTTCCAAATTGGATAGAAGCAGATCAATTCTTGGCATAATTATGTCCTCAAATAATTACACTTTTTTTTTTTTTTTTACCTGACAAGAGTTAGAACATTTAAACAACATGATTGTGTTTTAATTATAAATGTAATATAAAACTATACAAACATAACTGGCAGATGAAAAGTTTGATCAAATTAATTTATAGTTTGTTTTTTCTGTCTTTTTCCAAGGACACAGAGGTGGTGAACACGGCTATCCTTACTGGTAGACGAGTGGCGGTGCCTGTCAAACTGGTTACTGTGGAAATGGATGGGCAGGTGAGGGAGGTGGAAGACTCCATCACCTGCAGTTCGACAGACGTGGACGTGGTCAAGGTATTTATCTCACATTACAGCAAATTATAATCTAGCTTTTGCATTCATATTGAGAGGAAAGCCCCTGCTAACCTCTGTGTGTTCGTTTATGAGGAAGAAAGTGACCAAAAACTCAACTGAAATTTAGTCCTTTTAATAAAAAGTTAGATCAAAGTCATACAGAGTACTCTGGGTCGCCACCAGGACAGTCAATGCCCCGTAAAATGGACCCCACAGATATATCCCCCGAGGCAGGACCTATGTTGCTTCAGGCCAATGTCTGCCAGCATAGAAGAAACTTTCCATGGGCCGTAATACCTTATGTGGTCATCTTCACAAAATCTCCATCTTGAGTGGTTAGTGTCCATGCCCCTGCTCCTGCCAGCAAGATCATTTATTGCTTTTTTTTCTGTGAAAAAGCACTGATTACGTCCTTGGATCGCCTCCTAACTGGCTTCAACTGGTCTGGTGCTCCATGTGTGTTTATGTATAAACACATTCATCAATGTAATAAGACCAAAGTATAAAAGTGTAACAATGTATAAATATAAAAGCCTTCAGTATGAGAAACCCTTCAATGTGCGGAAAAAAAAATACAAAGCTCAAAAACTGCGTTAAGTAATCTTCATGTTACATTCACACCGGCCTCAGCAATGCACGTTTAAGCAACCACTGCCAATATAAAGTCTACGTAGACACATATATATGAGCATTTTGGGCTTCCGCGTTCAAAATTCTTGCATTTACGCACAGCTACACAAGTTTTTCAGTCCGTTTTTGGGCTCTAGGTACAAAATGCACAGCCACTGAATGAGCATTGAAAGGTAAACCAGTTGTACTTCGACCAGTCAGGGACTCTAATTTGGCAGTGACGTATGGATAGCGTCTTTTTTTCACAAAAGTGTCAACCGTTTGAAAACTGATCCTGAAGGAGGAATTAATAATATATGACAGCAAGATTTTCATATATCGCAATAGAGCTGTGAAAGAAGAAGATTTGCGCGAATTGCACCATTTTAGCATTTCGCATCAAGCCTTTTCCCACTGCAGGTACTGTACACCTTCTCGTATCGAGTAGCGATAGTCCAGTATGCCAATATAATAGCAGTATGTTAAAAGCATGTTCAAAAACCCGCATTCACATGTCCAGCGAGCACGTAGCAGTACAGCTTACAGGTTTCAAGTTTCCATCGTTGGACAAAGTGAAATCAACATCCCACAAAGCTGCTGACATTGCCAAACAAAACACAACAAACATCTGAGGCTGTGACAGACCCTGACAAAATATCAGCGGCTCACATTTTCCCCAAGTCTATATTTAAACTTTGAACTCTGAAATAGAGTTTGACGAATGAGTTATTTCATTATTGAGTCAGCAAGAATTTACAAACGATGAAAATGTACATTTATTAAAATGCTTATTGAAGTCTGGTGATTGCGAGCTGCAGTTTTGCCCCTGGATGAATAAAGAAGTCATTTCTTGAGAGCTTGATAAAGTATATTTGAACAATTTGCATACATATTATGCATTTGCAGGCAGTGATTTATTTATTTATTTTTTTTTTTGCTGCATATGAATTATTCTGTTACTCCCCATTGGGACTCTGTCAGCTCACCTGTATTGAGCAACTTATATCTCGTCGATTTTATGCTCCACAACAGTGTAACGGTTGAATGGAAGAAATAAATAAGGCAGAAAATTACAAAGTGCACATTCTTTTCAATTTGTTTGAAAATGGAACCATTTCTTTGTCAGGGAAAAAATCCTTACATTACAGATGACACGTGAGAGATACGTCAGACACTTCTCACTTTGTAAAGCATATACAGGAACTGTTTTTTTGCCTGTTGGTTTTGGGGGCACAACTAATGCATGTTGTTGAAAGGAAAGCAATTAATTTTTCTTTTGAAATATTTCATCATATCTTAGAGTTCTAACAGTTTAGATTGTGTGTTTAGACTTGAAATGGATCCAACCTTTTAGTTTTGGTGAGTTTTTAACCAAATGGTTTATAACATAATTGGGGGCAAAAGTACTTAGTTGAAGGACATGTGTGAGACCTGTATATTACACTCTGCCTAATAAAGTAACTACCATGCTGCTTTACTAATTGATAAGAAAGAAACACCTTTAGCACGTTTTTTTTAATTTTTTTTTTATAACAGAGCCTGTGTGAGAGCCTGAGGATTGATTCTGCATGTGCAATGCTCTATACACCCTCAGGGCCTAATGAAAAGCACCCTTGGTGTGACACTTTCAATATGATACCAATTTCCTGTTACAAGCCGATAGGAGTCGTGCTGTTTAAGCACAATCAATAACAGCGCCGTGAAAATGGAAGGAATGTATTCAGTTAAATGTAATGTGTATGACAAAGTATGAGGGTGCAGGACTGTGTGTGTGTGGCTATGGTAGTTGAACTTGTGTCTGTCTGTGTGTCAAAGAGCATATATGACTCAATACAACAGAAATTCTCTTCGGGGCTGCGTGTGCGGCAGCAGGGAGCTTTAAACCTTAATGGCTTTGAGAAAAAACAATGATCAGCCTAAAGTCCCCCTAAAGAATTTCAACTCAGTCAATGTTTTTTTCTGCTGTAGGAACTTTTTGACCTGAAACAAAGTGTTGTTCCTTTTTCATTCACTTAGTCATTCACTTGCACTGCATGTTTGTTTAAAACCCAAAAGCACTTATGAATTAGACATTTATACTGTGTAGTATAACACATACAGTAAACACCCTGTGATTTTGCAAGTTCTCCCACTTTAAAAATAATAGAGGGGCTTGAAATTTTCATCTTAGTTATGTTTTGTGTTGGGTAAGTTACTTCTAAAAAGTAACTGATTACTTTACTTCGTTACTGGATCAAAATTGTAATTAAATTACTCTACTTGTTACCTATTTGAAAAACTAATTTTCTTCTCTTTACTTTATTTGACTTTTTTCCCACTCATACAAATTCTCAAGGGAAGAACAGCTTCACACAAACAAGATCCTCTTGTCTTTCATTTAACAGGGCTCATTGGAAAAATTGATTTTTAATCTCAGTAGGACTTCTGTGGGTAAATAAAGGTAAATAAATACAATCAAATAACTATATTTTTAATCACCTTGTGCAAAGTATGAACATGGTTCAAGGCTTAACCTGGCTTCATTTGAATTCACACAGTGTGAAAAATGACACAAAAGTAAGTTGCAATAAATGTGGTCTGTGCCACTGCTCAAAATCAGAAAAAAACTGCTGCACTCTCTATTCATATCTATCAAAACTGAAACTAAGCCAGTCTTTCAAAAACACAATGAACTATTTAAAGCCTCCATGTCCATTTTGGTTGACTGTATGTATTGTATCTACAGAACTATAGACCCCCCACCCCACCCCAACGTTGTGCATTGAGCACTAACTCATATTGACCACTAGTCATGTGCAGCTTAGAGGGAAAATAAAGTAAGGCAGGATGAATTTAAAAAAAGTCCGTTTTTCATTCATCTCCATTTCATTTCATCTTACTGAGAGAAAATCTCAGAACCTACAAAACCTAAGTAACGAAGTTTCGAGGGTTTCTATAGTCCAGTAATTGTAATTAATTCAATACATTACTCCGTTACTGACAAAAGTAATTAATTATTTTGTAATCCGTTATTCCAAAACTGGTTACATGTGAGTGACATAATATAGAAAAATATTCTAGAAATCACATTGTATGATTTTTTTAAATCATTTATTTGTATGCTACTGCTGCAGCAGCAGGTGTGCTGCAAATAAACACCTGAGAAAATCAATGTTAATATTTGGTACAGTAGGTCAAACATTTCCTGAAGTTTTTTAGCCGATTTGCAGGGATTTTGGCCCACTCCTCCACACAGATCTTCTCTAGATCAGTCAGGTTTCTGGTCTCTGAGAAACACAGAGTTGGAGCTCCCACCAAAGATTTTCTATTGGGTTTAGGTCTGAATAATGGCTAGGCCACTCCAGAACCTTGATGTGCTTCTTACGGAGCCACCCTTTGGTTATCCCCGCCCTGTGCTTCTGGTCATTGTCATGTTGGAAGACCCAGACACGACTCATCTTCAACGGTCTAACTGTGGGAAGGTGGTTGTTCCCCAAAATCCCACAATACATGGCCCCAGTTATCCTCTCCTTAATGCAGTGCAGTCGTCTTGTCCAGAGTGCAGAAAGGGGGGGGTTACAGGAATGATGTAAAAAATTAAGCATCTTCGATCTGTGTTGCAGAAGAGCGGCATAAATTGAAGTACAAGCAAAAATACATCTACATATAAGCAATGATTTGACAACAGACAGGTCAGACATAAGAGATAAAACTTCCTGCGCAATTTACCTCAGAGATCAAATACCCATGAGTTATCTTTAGTTTTGTCGTTTGGACTTTAGTTTGTAGGTTTACATCCTCTGTGTGTGACTTTACTCTTGATTTATCTTTTATATTTCAGTTATTTTTACCTTCTCTTCTCTGTTATTCACCTCCAATAGGTTTCATGCATTGAATAAGGATTCCTTGCACAATGTAATTAGTTAGTGATTTGCTGTTTGCTGACATTTCTTCTGACAGACTCACTCGTCCACCCCATGTTACCAAACACGCACACAATGTTGGAAACAAGCAGCTGCTTGAAGCAACATTAAGATGACATTCAAGGTTACTGTCAGTGATTTGCACAGAAAACTGTAAAATATTTTCAAAATCTGTTTTCACAATTAGCTGTAAAGAATGGAAGGTTTAAAAAGGTGACAAACTGATAAGTCGATTACAAAGCACTGAATGGCACCTTTCCAATAACAAACACTTTGATTTGAGGATTAAAAAACATGCTATTTAAGTTATACCTCTAATTACCAACCAGCCAGTAAAGATTTCTTCTTGCACTGTTGCAGGTTTTACTGTAACTGTAATATTACATTACGGAAATGTTTGATATTCAGATGAATAAATAGTTTTGTCATCTTATCAGACCGGCAAGTAGGGTAAAAAATGTTTGCTAGCTTTTTGGGGGGATAAGTGAACTCAAATGATGACCTGGTCATTAACTGTTAGTCAGATTCTATTTGGGGCTTTGTGAAGATGTTCCTTACACTGGAAAACTATAAACACACCAGGCATGTGATGCGCATTCAATAACACACTGCACTGGCATCACTGAACTCACTTTTGACATTCAGTTTTCACACTGGACTGTCGCTACCTGATACTAGCACTCACAGTTGGAAGAGCCAAATCTTGCTCCAGGCTTGTTCTGAAAGACCTGGTGGATGGCTGGGTACAAATCACATTTATTAATTTCTCCTTAGAGATTCATTTTCAAATGATTGGCAATTCAGTGTTTTGAAAAGGACACTACCCACACTTCATGACCAAATCTAAGTCCCTGATTTGTCAAAGTTCAACTGGATACAGTTTAGACACATCCAGTGGTTGCATATTTTGTATGTAGAGCCCGGAAACTGACTTAAACACTTGCAAAGCGACATGGGAATGGAAGAATTTTGAATGCGAAATCCCGAAACTTACATACACATGCGTTCAAACTTTTAATTGGATATGGTCACTTGAATGCGCATTTCCGAACCTGATGCTATTACTCAGTAGCATCAGGCTTGTTTAGAAACCAGCAAGCCACACAAGTGCACCGTCTATCTCAAGGATGTCAGAATCCAGGCCTCGAGAGCCGGTGTCCTACATGTTTTCCAACCAACCTTCCATGGAAGCTTCTTATTGGCCAAACACACTTGATCCTGGTAATCAGCAGCAGATGAGACAAGATGTCTGAAAACTAGCTGGAGCTCATCCCTCAAGTCTGGAGTTTGATACCCCTGGTCTATCTCTTTCACTGTCATTATTGAGGTCCTTCAGGGTTACACCTTCACATTCAAGGTGAAGCTCAGCACTAAAGATTTATTCTTGAGCATTCTTTTTTTTTTTTTTTGTTTATGCCAGCCATATATGTATTTTTTTTTTACATTTACAGAGAGTAGTTTTGTTTATCTAGCTGCCAAACTTGACACATTTACTTGTGAAAACGCATCTGAGCTGTACTGATCTATGGAACGCAGAATACTGACCCCAGAGTGGGCTGTTATTTGTCACTTCATTCATTCAGTCATTCATTTTCCAATCCGCTTTATCCCTTTCGGGGTCACGGGGTTGCCGGAGCCTAACCCGGCTACTCATGGGTGAAGGCAGGGTACACCCCTGGACTGGTCGCCAGTCTGTCGCAGGGGTTTGTCACTTCATATAATTTCAAACATGTGATAATTAAGTTCATGTTGTTCATGTTTAATCTGGTTAACCGTCATCAGTAGTCTCAAAAAAACAGATCAGATTTGCATTTGACTGTGCATCACATTGTTCTACCTAATCTTTTGTGTAATTACTGGTGGTGGAACAGCTCAGGCAGGGTGGATGATGCAGCACGACACATTAATAAACGTATGGAAATGACTGAACCTGTCACCACTCTGCAGCTCAGAGCAGTGTTTACTGCTGGAGCTCACTTTACCTGTTTATCCAGGACACAGCATAAGAAACAGGGATCTTTAATATGTTGGTCCACTCCTTCCCATACCCCTTGTCACATTCAGTGTGGGTGTAAAATATCTTGTTAAGGTCCCTTGAAATTCTGTCAGTTGTGATGTGCGTATGAGCTGCTGCTGTTGACACAGCAGTATGTGGAGGTTAGCGGTGTCACAGTTAGTCGGGGACAGATAGGGGACAAGCACACGTGTACACACAAATTAGTACCATTATTCTGACCTCACACAGTGGAAGAAGGTGAAACAAGGAAAGATGGGATGAGATGGTGAGAAGATTACTCACGGATCAATGAGGAGAGGAAGAAGGGACCGGAGGAGGGATCTGGGATAGTATGGAAGTTAAAAGGACACAAAACTCCAAACTGTACTGTGCTGAAAAAAGTTTTTGCTCCCTCTCTGAAGATATTTAAAGCCCAACTTCAGTCATCTTTTGAGCCATTCTAAAAGCATTCATTTAAATATAATGATGCCTCTTTTAGACAAATTCTAAAACCCCTGTGTCATTTTCTAGCACACAGTTTCTGCAGAGTGGCAGGAGTTCATTCGAACTTCACCTCGGAGTTGTGGCCATGACTGCCGCTGCAGAGCAAGCCTGCTGCTACTTCCTGTCACCTAACGGTTTACAAGCTCTCCCATAAGCTTACAGCCCCTCACACTCTCAACCTAGCATTACTGGTTCAACAAAAATGTCTAAAAATATTGAAGCTATCCAGTCGTTCAGTTTTAAGCCAGATGCCAGCTCGGACGAGGAAAAAAAAGACGTACATGTACGTCATGGATCTAGTCATCTACAAGGAACCTGTGGCCCGCTGATTGTAGCTTCTACGCCGCCACTAAAAGTTTTTTTCAAGCAGCATTGTTTTGTCTGCTCCGGATTCACAATTATTTGAGTGAAAAAATACTCAGAAAATAAAATGTGTGCTTCAATATACTGCATGCCCTCCATCATCAGAAAAATGCCACAAGAACATGTTAAGACACCAAAAACCTGATTTTCCTGTGAGGGGGGCTTTAGCAGAGTATCATTAAGTAAGTAACTATATGCCAGTAGACCTTTACTTTGTAAACATAGACTAGTTTTTGATAGTTATTTTCTAAAATGTAAAGGCACAAAGTAACCAAAGTCCATGTCTGCCACCACTATGTTTGACTGTTGTCATGATGTATCTTTAATAAAAGACTGTCATTTTTTGTCCAAGTGAGTTGCCTTTGCCAGAAAAAAAGTTGATTCATTTTTTTTATATTCTTAAATGCAAATATGCAAAAAAATTAAACTAATTTTTCACACTATGTAGACCATGACAGCAAATATATATTGTATACTCCAGTAAATAATGTTTTAGTTTGCAAGTGAGTTTTTGCAGTACAACTCAAACAGAGAAGTGGCAAAGTAACCTTTTTTTTTTTTTTTTTTTCTATAAAAACACGCACAAAGAAAACATTGTATGACTGACTAAAAAGAAAAAATGGGGCTAAGTTGTGAGAACATCGAGAACACATGACAAGGCTCTGGCAGCACAACTTTAAACCCAACAATGATGCACTCTGAGGGAGTAATTAAAGAAGACACAGCTGAGGCAATAAGCAGAAACCAGGTGTGAGACACTGACATATAACAGCATTGAAAAGAAAGTAAACAGAAAAACTGACATACAAAACTTAAAAAAAGTAATGACATAAAACTAAACATTCTAAAGAGAAACCCTGCAAACAAACTCACTGATGCTCACAGGTTAAGGTCATAACTAAGGAGGAGATGGTAGAGGGTAAATACTTGTATAGTGTTTTTCTACTTTCATTGAAGGCCCAAGGTGCTTTACAGTCACAGTACCATTCACACACCCATTCACACACTGATGGGAGCTTCGCTGCCGAACACTGGCGCCAACCTTCCACCAGAGATAATATGGGGTTCTGTGTCGAACCTGCAACATTCCAATCGGTGATCGACCGCCCTACCGCTGCCCCACAGCCGCCCCAGGAGAGGCATGATGGCTCATCAAACTGGGATAGTATTGTTTCAACACTAAATTAAAGGTTATTCAGATTTCTGGTGCATGAGTGGAAATCTATACAAGATTATTGCAAAGATAAGTATATTCTAGAACTTTTGTGCTCTTAATGTTTCCACTAATTTGTTGTTTTAAAGCCCAGCTTGATTTGAAATGTTACCAACACCAAAGGTGTACATTGAAGCACCAAAGTTCAAAGTAAACAGATGCCTATACCGAAATTTACACGCCTGCCAACACTCCTATCACATAATAACAGAAGACCCAGTCTAAAAGTCAACAGACAAAGACATCAGTTTACTTTAAAGTTAAGTTTGCTGTAATTTACATTATAATGCTCATGATTTGTTGCTGGTTTAAAGAAAAATCTTTAACGGTAATGTCAGACAGCAGAAAATACACATTTTAGAGCAGAAGTCAATAGACAATTCAACTTTTTGTCTAAAATGTGATTTTTGATGAGCAGATAACCAGGTATCCTTACAGAAATTTTACTTTGACATCCATCCATCCATCCATCCATCCACCAATCTTTAAATCTGCTTCATCATTTTGGGGTAATGGCGTTGCTGGAGCCTAACCTATCAACTATTTTGGTGAAGGCGGGGAACATCCTGAACAAGGTGCCAGTCTGTCACTGAGCTACACACACACTCACATTCACACTCAGGGAGAGTTCACTACTTAACCTATGAAGCGTGTTTTTGGACTGTGAGAGGGAACCAGCGTTTCTGGAGAAACTCTACACATGCATGAGGAGGAGAACATGCAGTCTCCACACAGAAAGAAACCAGATGGAATTTGAACCAGGGCCTTCTCATTGTGAAGCTAACCACTACAACCCCATTTAGCCCACATGTTGACATAAAAGTGACAATTTTCTATTTGTAGCTGCAGAAGTACAGCACACAGTTAGGTACAATTTGTTTATTGTGAGCTACAAAAAAATCACAAGTTATTCAAAAATACTACACAGATCCAGTGTTCACAGTATTTATGATTTTATGTGCACCATCATATGCAGATATGCGTGTGTCTGTGTGCCCTCTGCCTTTGTCTTCCTTCCAGTCAAATTCAATTACTGATGACATCATTAAAGGAAACTCCACACTCGCCAATTGCAGTTCAAACCCCCTGAGTGTGTCTGTAAGATGATCTCTGTATCAGAGCGATTGTAGTAAATTATTCAAAAAATTAAAAAGAGCACACGTGTTAAAAATGATGCTAAATGTTAAATTAAGTTTTGTGTGTTAAATCTGAGTTTCCACCTTTTTTTATTGTAAATAGAGAATTTCATTTCTGTTAATTGTGTTATTCATTTGTACAAATAAGCCATCTCATTTGTGACATTTGTGTGTGTTTTTTTAAACATAATTTGGTGAGTTTAGTTCAGAAGTCTAATTGTATTTATTTATTTTTTACTTTTCCCTTTTGTTTTTAAAGTTGTATATAGTATGTTGCAAAACAAACGCCATCATCAACCCTAGAAAGTTGGGCTTCTGCTGATGTATGAAATATTTTAAATCAATGAAGAAGGTTTGAAGGAAAAGATCACAGGGTGTTCAGGTGCTGTGGGTCATGGAAAAAGCCTAGAAAGGAAATGAAAAGTAAAGTGGATTAAAGGTAGAGGTTGGACACACCCTCCTACACACACACACAGCCCCCACACACCCACCAGCAGTTACACACTTTCTCTATTTCTAAACTCACACATTTTTCATTTAACAGTAACAGGCTTAGGAAGTGATGCAAAGTTCACAACAGCAGGGCGGACCATTAGCAAAACCCAAAGACGAAGATCTGCAGAGCTGTGACCTTGAAGGAGGGCGGGGTAAACCTTTTTTTATGTTGTTAACCCCTCAAAGTGACCCTTTGCAAAAAAAAAACAACACAGTTGTTGAAATCTAATGCATGTAGGACATATGCATTTGATCATTTTTGGGATTTGTTTAGGGTTAGAACTTGTTTGAGCTGTCTGAACTGCACAAAGACACACATATGTAAGTTATCAGAAATGTTAAAAGATCATAAAATAAAGGAATTTTACATTTCATTGATTAAGTTTTTGTTTATCTCTTTGTACAAGTTCAAACCTTCATGGAAAAATAAATCCAGTTTTATGAATGAAAACAAATATCTACTTGTGATCTAAGATTTCTGTAAATTTGTCAAGCTGTTGATATTCTGTACTGTGTGGCACAGAGGAGACTGAGAGTCTGCAGCCATACAGGACCCAGAACACAGTTTGCTGCGTAAAAAACAAAACAAAACAAGGGGGGGGGGGGTCATTCATTCATTCATTTTCCAATCCGCTTTATCCCTTTTGGGGTCACGGGGTTGCCGGAGCCTAACCCGGCTACTCATGGGCGAAGGCAGGGTACACCCCTGGACTGGTCGCCAGTCTGTCGCAGGGGCCACAATCACACACCCATGCACACTCACATTCACACCTAGGGACAATTTAAAGTAACCAATTAACCTATGAAGCATGTTTTTGGACAGTGGGAGGAAGCCGGAGTACCCGGAGAAAACCCACGCATGCACGGGGAGAACATGCAAACTCCACACAGAAAGGTCCCCCAGCCAGGGCTTGAACCGGGAACCTTCTTGCTGTGAGGCAGGAGCGCTAACCACTG
>BSAI01000189.1:21895064-21931168 GCA_036245035.1 Adrianichthys oophorus | reverse complement strand
GGGGGGGGGGGGGGGGGGGGGGGGGTGCAATGACAAAAAGATTATACATAAATAAAAACATGTGGTTTAAGCTTAATAATAAACAGTTCAACAACTCAAACTCATGACTACAACTCAAAAACAAGACTGAGCGCCCCCTTCCCCTGACACGTGGCTGTTACCTGCGCGCGCCGCTTAGCCCCACACTCATTTTTTTTGGGTCTTGAAGTTGTATCCTTTTCTTCTGTCTGTTCCTGCACTTATCCCATTTGCAAAGAAAGGTTCCACAGACAACTTTTCTTGTCTTGCTCGCCCCTGGACTTCTTTTAGCGCTCAAGTGACTGAAATGTAATCGAGAGACTCCAGTCGATTTTCAAAAGCAAAAGATTTTTCAGAATAAAAGATCGTTCAGACGTAGTCATTTTGCTCCCCTGACCAAACTTTACAGCTCAAGTGATCGAAGGTGTAGCTGAGAGAATCCGATTATTTTTCAAAATAAAAGATTTTTGGGATTCAAAACAAAATAATGTATTATTTCTTCCGCGGCCAGATGGCAATTGATCCACGGACCGGTCCGAGGCCCAGTGGTTGGGGACCACTGCATGAGAGTACACACAGCAGTTGTATTACTATGCTTTACTTTAGAAAAGGTGCATTCAAATCAAAATTTCCCACTCATCTCCATAAAGTCTGCTTGCCTCAATCAATATGTAATTAACAGCTTATTACCATGTAAATATCAAAAGTCTATTTATTGATAACTTGGGCAGGGTGCTGCACCTCTAAACGGGATTTTCCAAACCTTCTCATGAACCATATGTCGTTTGATCAAAAACTTTAGCTGGTTTGATCAAAAAGGTCTGCAGGTCAAATTCACTGCCTGTACACAAATCAAAATGCCTTGAACCTTGTTCTGCCTTCATCTGCTTTCTTTCATATTTCTGCTTCTACACTGAGCCCCCATGTTTCCACTCCTCTCTATTACCTCAAAACTTGGCAGCAGTTGCAGTTTATCAGCCCCTCTTCAATGGAGCACAATCAATAAAACAGACCTTTTTTTTGCATAAAATAAAATTTATTTTCAAACAGAATATTAGACAAAAGGTTTGAAAGTCAAAGTAAAAAAAAAAAAAAAAGGAAACGGGTTTGTGAAATGAAGCTGCAACATACAAAAGGTCAAGTTGCATTTAACAAATATATAACAGCCAAAATCAAAATAGAATTAAATGCAGCTGTTTCGTAAGCACTTTAAGATTTTTTTTTTAGCATTAATGAATCCACACATCAGCTCAAAGCTTCATGAATTTATCAGCTCTGAATTCAGGTTGCTCAGGTTGAAGATGTAAATACACCATCAGCAGGAGAGCTTCATGATGTCATTAACGTCAAATATAACAATTACGAAGTATTCAGGCTTTAAAAGAAATATTAAAAGAATAGGAGTTTTTATTTAAGATGGGATGGAAAAAACTTTTGATAAACCTGAATTTGTGCAAATATATAAATGTATGGGATGTAGAATACTTTTGAAATGCAGCTAAAAGCTGTAATCTACAAGATGCACTTTATTATCTTATGTGTTTACTTCAGCATCCTTCCATTCATTTTCGTTACCCGCCTATTCTGCTCACGGAGTTGCTGGAGCCTACAAGCAGTTAGCCAGTCCATCACATGGCAAGAACTGCAGCATGATCATTCAAAGTGAACTAAACTCATTTACAAACCGAAAGGGTATGTTAGATTGTGACCATAAAAAACCCTGATTTCTACCTTTTAGCCAGTTCATTTGGAGGCTGCAGGAAGCACAAAGCTGAGTAGATCTGGCTTTCCCTGAGCCGTGTCCCCCGGCTCCTCCTAGGGGAGCCTGAGGCCGTCTAATGCTGGTTGGGAGGTATAATCTCTAGTGTCTGCCCTGGAGTCTCCCCCTCAAATGAATGTGACCTAAATAGCTCCGCAGGGAGTCGTCCAGGAGGAATCCTGATCAGATGTCTACCAGCTGGATGCAGTTTAGTTCCTAAATTGCCTATTTCTAAAGCCATTTCTGTCATTGTCCTGTTTTTTTCATCTCGCTTCCCTCATTTGGGTTTATTTGAAAGTTGAGCAGTGGAAATCCCAGGCATGGAGGGGAACATGGTGTAGTACGAGGCAGAGAGAAGAGATGGGAATTGTCTAAATCAGCTGCAGTGGTCCTCTCTGTGTTCTTGTCAGCAGCCAGCGGCAGCCAGCTATTAACAGTTGAAAAGGCCAAGCTGTTGAGCTGCTTTCACAGGGGTCAGACATCTGCTCTTTCCAGCATTACTCCACTTATGTTTAAATCCACTTTAGCTTCTCGCACTAAATGTTATGAAACCATGTACTGTAAAATTGAGAGGGCAAAAGTGACACAGTTTGAAGCAGGTAATTTTTGTGATTATCTTCACGTTAAACAAATAACCCGGACAGAGTCTACACGGCAATTCTCACCGTTCTTTCCAAAAAATTAAATGGGACTTGAGATGTTTTTCAACACATTGAATAAGGCCCTCACTCTTTAAATTGTTAGTTTTTGAAAGAAATCAAACTGTTGATTCTTTCACAAACACACATTTTATGATCATGTTTTGTTCCTTTAGATATTAAACGTTGCCCATTTGATCATTTTAATTTACAAAGTATGTTGAAACATAATCATCTAAACTCACGTTTTACTCTTATTTATTCAACATTTTTAGTCAAACCATTAATTTTATTCTAAACAAACAAAAAACGAGGGCTGCACGGTGGCACAGTGGTTAGCGCTCCTGCCTCACAGCAAGAAGGTTCCCGGTTCAAGTCCTGGCTGGGGGACCTTTCTGTGTGGAGTTTGCATGTTCTCCCCGTGCATGCGTGGGTTTTCTCCGGGTACTCCGGCTTCCTCCCACCGTCCAAAAACATGCTTCATAGGTTAATTGGTTACTCTAATGTGTGAATGTGAGTGTGCATGGGTGTGTGATTGTGGCCCCTGCGACAGACTGGCAACCAGTCCAAGGGTGTACCCTGCCTTCATCCATGAGTAGCCGGGTTAGACCCCGAAAGGGATAAAGCGCATTGGAAAATGAATGAATGAATGAACAAACAAAAAACACACTTCTGCTGAAACTTTTGCTTCAAATATGCAAAAAAAGATGCTTTTGTAGATGTTTCAAACATCTCTTTATCCTTCTTTTATGCGTCTTGCTCTCCCTGTTGCTGAGATCTCTCTTTTTTCAAACTCTCCAGCTAGCTTGCAGCTGCTCATACCCCCAACCTAACATTATATACTGCAGCAAAGATGGCGAGCAATATTGGAGCTATCCAGCCATAGTGTTTTGATCCAGATTCCAGCTCAGATGAGAAAAACAAAGGCGTACATGGATCTATTTGTCTGAAACTAAGCAGCAGGGACCTTGTGGCCCTCCTAGAGTATTTTCTAAGTAACAAAAAGGGTCTTTTTCAAACTGCATTTTTCCATCTGCTCCAGATTCACAACAATTTGAATAAAGAAATACTCAGGCATGCAATTTTAATTGTCCTAATATATGTCCTGCATCATCAGAAAAATGCAACGAGAATACATTTAAAACCCAATTTTCCTCAGAGTGGGTTTTTAGTAAACAAACCAAGTACTTCCTTTATGACAGCAATCGCTGTGGATTTTTTTATTTTTATGTCTTAAACTAAATTAGATCTGTGATAGCTACACCGAGGTTTGGGTATACCTTCAGGAATCTTGTCCTCTGAGTTCACCAGGAAGTTCTCAATAAAGAAAAAGCACAGAAGGCGTCCTAATCAGACCGCTGAAACACCTCAGCTGGCTGCTGGAGACACGAGGGAGCAGCGCCTCTATCTCCCACCTCTTCAGGGTCTTTGACCTCTTCCAACTCTCGTTGGGGCTTCATATAGCTACCATCTGAAGGAGTTGTTTCTTTTTTTTGCACTTTTTCAAGATAACAATGCAGTTGCAAGCCTCAACGCAGATGCCCTCTTCATCTCAAGATTAATTTGACTGCACACAAAAAAAAAACAATCCACAAAACTTTAATGTTCCTCAAGCAGCAACCTGATTTCAAAAGAAGGATCCAGAAGATGAAGAAAATCATTCTGACATCACCAAAAACTTTTTCAGTATAACAATGTTGATCCAAAATGAGCTGTCCTTGACCACAAGTTGTTCATAAAACTTTCCTCTGCAGTTTCAATAACTGTTAAAAATAATGGCAATGTGCAGTACAATAAAAAAAAAAAACACTTGAAATTTTCAGAAGTTAAATCTAAGAAAGATGAAGTTGAAATGTAACAAAAGAATCCTCTAACATTTCTTTTTTACGTGTGCAACTGTCAAAACACCTTTTTTTCAAAGCCCAGCTGTATTTTTTTCGTAGACTCTCACGGACTTTTGTAACACACTTCTTCAAAGTTATGCATCCAAAACATAAATGTGCACATGGATTTTTAAAACCCACTTTATTCTTTTGATGATAGTTCAGGATCAGGGGCGGCTCCAGGATTTTTCTCTGGGGTTGCTAGGTGACTGGAAGGCGTTGCTAATTCCTTTTTATGTAAAATTACATTATTACCATGTACTAAATGTATTGTCTTTTCATGAGATTACACTTTTTAACTTTGTTAACCGTCAAAGTCCGAAGAAAGAGAAAGAGATGTTGAAATGTGGTAGGTAAACAAACAGTAATTTATTTAAGAGGATTTGTTGAGAGTCCACGGGGGTACCAGCGTCAACCTCCTCTCCACAAATTTCCTGTTTGAGAGTAAATACCTGTACCAGCTTTTTTGATTGCCAAAACGCCATTTTTCACACCCCTTTTCCTGGTGATTTTTAATACTTTAGCTTGACGTCTGTCCAAAAATATGTTCATAAGCTTGATGTTCCAGTCATGTGGGAGGATCTACTGCCAAAAGTTTTCAGCCTGATCTCTACATGGAACGGTGCATACAACGCATACAAGACACAGAGGATGATTAGAGCAGTGATGTACGGTGAAGGTTGTGGGTGGTGAGGTGCTGACTCTTTCAGAGCCAGATTTACAAACAAATGAAAGGCCTTTACGGTAAATACTTTATATACCACCCATCATATTTCACATTATTCACAAGCAAACTGCTAAAACGTGTCGTTTCTGACTACATTTACATGTCTTCAGACCAAATCTACAGAAACTAAGAGAAAAGAGTGCCCTTAATGTCCAATTTGAATTTTAAATAAAGATTCTAATTACATTTAAAATTACTTTTTTGGTATTGTCTTATTGAAGCCTCCAACTGTGGGAACATTTGTTTTAATATACAAACATTTCAAATAATTATCATCCATGGAACATCTGTCCCGCAATATGCACTCAACCCTGTTACCATAACCTTTGTTTTTAGCGAGACATTGATCCTGTTATTGATGAATTTCTAAAGGAAAATCATAAAAGTGAATGTTTACTTTTCATGAAATTTGAAGCCAAAAAAACAACTTGTTTTGATTAAAAGTCCAACTTTGAATCATTTTTTAATGCGATTGCCAAAGCGAAACATAAAATACTAAATAGGCTCTTATTGAATAAACTTTATTAGTATCAAATGAACAACAAACACAAACTCATGACCACCCTCTCTGTTGACACAGTGCCACTGCATCCGTCACCTACTGTCTTTTCAGGACGGTTTTATGTCACATTTTAACACAAAATAAATGATAGACAAACATGAAAAATATTAAATGATAATTGGAAAGGGATGATGTGCAAAAAAACGTGTAAAATGAACTTTAAAAAAGTATTAGATGTTGGCAATTATATGTTTAGGGTTGCTAAGGGGTTGCTTTCCCAAATCTTGGGGTTGCTATGGCAACCCCTGGCAACCCCATGGTGCCGCCCCTTTTCATGATTTTTGGTAAAAGAAATGACAAAAAGCCTCACAAATCTTAAGGTGTATTCAAACTAATAAAGGAAGACACAACGTTAAAATTAAAATCTTGTCCCTGTGTGCAGCATGCACATGGAATAAACCAGTTTTTTTTTTTGTTAAACAGTTGATTGTTTTTGAAGTTCTATCAAGAACAGCCTTAACATCTGACTGATTCAGTGATTCTCATGAAATGTCTTTTTTTTTTTAAATATAGATGTAAATATTTGCTTCAAAAAGTTACCTTTTAGCATTTTACCATAAAACAATTTCGATTTTCTTTAACTTTAAACTTGGAAGTGTGTACGTGAAACTTTTAATGCATATGTAAAACTTGAGAGTGAGCGCCAAACACACACACAATCGCACACTAACACACACACAGACTCAGTTAGGTCACAATAAGACCATACAAACAGACATATTGGGGGCAGCCTTGACTTATATCCCTATGCTAATAAGCATTTTAATTCGCACAGGACCTGGAGGCTTTTCAGAAAAAGAGGCTGCACCCTCCTCACATAAAAGCACAAACATAAAGCCACTCACTCCCTTTAGCTGAAGCCCCGAAGACCTCCCCGAGAAAGACGGGACACAGGAAGGTTTTCTTAACCGCCCTACAACAGACACAAAACAACAGAGGGAGGTTAAAAGTGCGGTATGAAATTTGACAAAGATTAATGAGCTACAAAAGTTATTAATCAGTAGTTGGTGGAATAAGAGAAAACACATAAAAATATAAATTTTTTCTAAATTGTCTCCTCATATTTCTATCATTTTTTATCTTTCCTTGTTTTGTGTTGTCTCTTAAATGCTTGACCATCTTGTGCCAATCACAAATTTTGTGAATTTATTTGTCTTTTTCTTCGCTTGTTCAAGCTGTCACTTCCTGTCTCCTAATTACAGCCTTTTTCAGTGGAAAACAGAAAAAGTTTTTTTTTTTTTTTTTTACTTTATACTTTCTCAAATTAAAAACGACAGGCCCAGGGATGAGACGCAAACTTGTGCACTTCTGGATCTGCAGCCCGTCTAAGCTGTCACCGCATGTGCAAAAACAGAGCCTTTGTGCCTAAATTGCAGTCATGTGAAACTTTGTGCAAAGGCGCTTTGGCTTGATGTGGGCTTCCTTAAATGACAGACAGGTGGGACGTCAATCCCATCAGTCTGTCCCTCAGGGCCCGCCTCTGTCTCAAGAGTGGGCCCTGATTGGATGATGTGATTCTCAAAGTCAGATGGATAGGATTGCTGGAGGCAGAGTGAATTTCGAATAGGTGGTGTGATAAAGGGAGGCGGACTGCGAAACACACTGAAACAAAGACTGCGAAATGAAACCTGAGAGTGAGAGATGGATGAACGAATTTACAGGTTAGGATTACACATTCCAGATAGTAACAGAGAAAATCTGATACAGTAAGAGATATGCAGAAGACGGAGAGAATGGCAACTTTAAATTTAGACAGATCACTTAGCTTGAAGGAAAATTAATATGAATTTGAATAAATGACTTTGCCTAAGGAGATTGCTGGCAAATGGGTGTGAGTGGGTGGCTGCGATTCGGGACTTCTAGACTTGTTTTGTGGAAGGGAAAAATGATGGGCGTAATGAACTATAAGTTTATTTCATGGTCTGAGGAAAACTTTATGTTCTGTTAAAACAAATAAAGAATATATAGTTTGTCTTTTTGTTCCTTTTTTGGATTAGTTGTAACTTTTTTTTTTTTCTCGAATAAAGTCAGTTCTTTGATTGTTTATTATCTGTGTTTCTTTAAAATAATTTGTGCCAATATGGGTTTGAAGAGGGACAGTCACAACTCAAGAAAGTAAAACATTTTGGGTCTTTAGGCTCCTCCATTCAGTCAAATCTCAATTTTAGTGCAATCTTTCAGCACAATTGTAAATATAAAAACTCTGATGTCAAAAACAGATTTCCAAATCAGAGGTTTTTTTTTTACTTATATTTCTTTAAGTTTTTTTTTACATGACTAAGTGAGAGGGAGTGTCACCACCTTCAAGCTATTCAGATCTCAACCATAACATCAGTGCACATCACACCAGGTTTGACTGCACTGCTCTGGCTTAATTTAAATATTGAAGTTCTTACTTTTAAAGCTTTAAACAAATAAGCTCTATCTGCACATTTCTGGACCTGATCAGATCCTCTGGGTTGTCCCTCACTGAACATTTGGTGTTTTGTCCAAAACCTGTGCTGGCAATGACGACTGATATGAACTGAGCCTAAAAATGTGCCTGTTACTTTATCTAATAACTGTATAAAACTATATTAACAAAGTTGAATAATTGATCATTTCACACCTTAATGTAGAAATACAGTGCTCAGCATTAATGAGTACACCCCACTACATTTTTCAGGAAACCTTTAGTGTGCTTTCAGAATCAACATTTTCTATGAGATATTACACTACAAAATACTCCTACAAACGTGACCCATTGATTGCAAACAAGATTTGTTAATTTGAACACACAAATAAGGGATTTTGCCAACTAATTCATTCAAGCCCATGTTGCAAAAATGAGGACACCCCAAGTATAGTCTTAGGAGAAAAGCCACACTTAAGACTACAAAATTCTAATGAACAGGCATTCAACCACAGGTGAGTGTAATGATTCATTTAAGATGTGTCCAGGACACAGGTGACAGTAAAAAAACATTACTTAAAAAGCATAAAAAAGCACGCCTAGAATTTGCTAGGGTCCATGCTGAAGAAGAGGAAGACTACAGGGACCCTATACACTGGAGTGATGGGACAAAGATCAACCTTTTTTTGGAACTACTTGCTTTAAAACTGGATGGCGTCACAAAGGTGAGGATTTCAAAGAACAGTGCATGATGCCTACAGTGATACATGGTGGTAGCAGTGTCCTTATGTGGGGCTGCATGAGTGCTGCTGGTGTTGAGGTGCTGCATCTTATTGATGGTACCATGAACTCAATAATGTACTGCTCTATACTGAAAGAGAAGATGCTGCCATCACTCTGTGCATATCTCCTGATTCGAGTCCAATCAAACACCTGTGGGGAATTCTGAAAAAACAAGTTGAGCATCACTCTCCATCCAGCATCCAGGTCCTAAAAGAGATTATTCTTAAAAATAGGAAAAAGTTAGATGTTGCAATATGTCGCCAGCTTGTTCATTTCATGCATCCATGCACTTTGTGCTGTCCTTCAAAATCACGGTGCTCATACAAAATACTAGATGTTGTTGATGGTTGTTTTTGCTTCAACCAATTAGAGTAAAACTAGATTTTGTGTTCTAAGTTACATTGTTCACCTACATTTCATGTTTTGGAGTGAATCTGGAGTTGTACTCATTTATGCTGAGCACTGTAGATAGTCAGAACGACTTTTTACTACAACAAGAATACATATTTTCATTGTTGTATAAGTTGGTGTCAACAGAGTTGAAATTAACTCCACAAAAATAAAACAAACAGTTTCCTTCCAGTCAACAACAAAGTGGGCTTAATATTCAAAGTATAGCTTTTCATGACTGTGAAAAGTAAATGGCAGTTTGCTAGGAAAACTGTGAGTGACTCCTACAAATCCCTTGAGACATGACTACCAATTAATGTTTACAAAAGCCCAGATAATAAAGTCAATTTTTGTTGAAGCAAGCCTGGAGTCTGTGGGTCAGAGGCTCCCACATCCTATTTCAACCCGTCGTGCTTCCGTCGAAGTGAAAGCATGCACATTCACCCAAATCCATCTGCTGAGAATTTCAATTTGAGCTAAAGCCAAGACTTGATTAAATGCTACTTTTTTCTTCAGTGGCTGGGATCAATAAAAAAAGAGAATGTATTTATGTATAGCTTTAGGTTTTTGACATATGCTCCAACATGTGAAGAAATTGCAGTGCATTTATTAGTTGTTGGGGGGCATTATGATTGCATAATGAAACAGAAGTGAAAACATCAAACTAAGCAATTTAATGTTGTATTTCAGAGTACCATCTTTTTAAAGTGTACTTGTTATTGTTGTTGCAGAGACAAATCAATGAGAAAGACATTACTTTTTCCATACTTTTTTTTTTTTCAGATTTGCATCTTCCAGCCTTTTTTAGTCATGTCTGTGTGTATGTGTGTGTGGGTGTGCATGCATTGTTGTTTCTTTTTTTTTTTTTTCCATCTGATGAAGACAAAACTGTTGATTTCGTTTTTTTTTTTTTCTTTTTGTAACTTTTTGTCCCCAGTATTTTTTTTCTCTTTAACCACTCTTTGTGACTTCACTTTTTTTTCTAATTTTCTTGCCCTTTTTCTGCTTCTCCTGCTTTGAATGGGAATACGTTATAAAAAAGTATATATTTTTTCATCATGGTCTTCAAATCCCCAATCAAGCTGTTTTATTTTAACAAACTCTGCACATGTTTTCATGCAATCTGCATTTTAATGGGCAGTTCTTCACGTAAAAAAAAAAAAAAATCTTTCATCCAAAAAACAATTATAACAAGGCAAGCAAGGCAGGTTAAACTTGGAAACGAAGATTCATACAAACAGAAATTTTAAGAGCTTTTAAAACATTTAATAGCACAGAAATAAAATGACAATTAAAATGTAAAATTACAAGTAAGAATACAAAAAAGCCCTTGTTTAAGTTTAGTTTAATTAAACTTTAAAATTAAATGCTTCATATTAGCAGCTGATCTGATCACAGTGTTTTTTTAACGAGCTTTAGATGAGCTGTGGCTCTTAGCCGTGTAAAATTGGCATCTTGTGTCACCAGCTGTGCTTCAACGTAAAAGTCCAGAGCCTGAATGGGAGTTTCATAAACAAAGAAAAAAAACACAGCAAGTCAGACATTAACACCGACATTTAATTCCAATTGCGAATTACAAAAAAAAAAATCTTATTATCTTTGAAAATGTTTTTGAGTTGTTGCAGTTGTTGTTTAGGTTATGCTTTGTTTTTCAAAAGTTATTTAGAGCCAATGATGTTTTTAAAACTGCTGCTGTTTTAACACCCAATCAGTCAAATCTGTCAAGAATGACGAGATCTAATAAATACTTTAAATCAAATTAAATAGAGGAGTAATTCTAAGACAATGTTTTGGAATTTTTGAGAAATGCACATTTTGGCTGCATCCATTCAAATTTCTATTTTCAGCACTACAAAGCTGAATGATTGAACGGCACTGGTTCCTTGAACAGCATAAACAAAAATCTTAGTTAGATAAAAGGACTTTTTTTTTTTTTGACTCATTTATTTTTAAGAAATAATCATATTGTTGAATATTTTTTAACTATTTTTTACAAAGGAATAAATTACCATGATAAAAAGTAAAACTGATCTTTACCAAATAAAATTTTCAAAATGACACAAAGTGGAAGCATAACACACAATTTACTTCAGTCGTTTCTATCACAGAGAAAGAACATTTATTCTGAAGCATATGATACTCATTTGATGTTTATTAATAAATAGAACCAGATATAAATGTGAAAAAAAAGCTTTTCAGTCAAAAAAGAGGGCATCTTTAATGCTGGCACACACACTGCATGAACCCAGCTGTGTGACTGTTTGCAGTGTGGAAAACTGTCTGCCAATATTCATCCATTCATTATGTCTGTCATCACTTCCACGTGGTTTTTGGCAGCTTTTCAGAAACTGCTTTTGCTTCTTGTGCGAGCACAAACAGAAGAAATGTTATGTGACCAGACACAGAGTCTTTCTATTTGGAATAAAATTATGTTGTTATAAAGACAGATTAATTCATTAAGATCAAACCAACTCAAATGTAGGAAAATGATGCTGTAAACTGTGACATGTAATCTCATTGTAGTCAGACCGTACAGTGTAAAGCTTTTGGCCCTCATCCTTTTTGGAGGTTCTAATCCATGTTCATCTGTTTCTGTGCTTTTAACTTTTAGAGTTTTTTTTCCACTTGACTTAAACTTGATTTTGAAAGCGGCACCCCTCCACCCCTCGGGATTGCAGTTCAAACCCGTGCTGTAAATAACAGATATGAACAATGGTCACAGTGTTTTGCTCTCCAACAGACTGCCACCATCTTCAACCCTTCATTGGAGACCAAACACCTGCTGCAGTTTTCACACTAATTTTCACCTGGAAAATGAAACTGATTTGGAGAAATAGTTTGAGGCAGCAATAGTCTAACATCCCTTTGATGTTGGTAAGCGGTAAATCAGGTTTCCGAGAGGGAGGAAGATGAAGAGGAAGACTGGGCAATGAGGGAGGATGGGAAAGAGGTGGTAACAAAAGTAAGAGCAGGTCAAGCGAGGAAGATGGTGCATGTTGGGAGATCTAAAAAAAAAATTAAATAAACGGAGAAGAAAGGAAGAAATTGAAAATGGAAAGCTGAGAGGAGAGGGGCCGGGCATCTTATATTTTATGCCAGGGGAGCAAAGGCACAGAATGGAAAGTTAAATTGAAATGTATTAAAAAGTGAAAGCAGACAGAAGAAATGCTGCAGCTGTGATTTATGAAATGTTAACCTTTTACAAGATCAAAGAACTCAAAAAAATGTTGCACTGCCTAAATTCTATATGTACTGATTTTTACCTTTTTTAATGGGAAAATGGGTAAAAGCTGAAGTAACAGCAAAACTGTTGCATTAATAGTGCTTTTTTTTTACAATTGAGTTTCAGTGGAATAATAATAACAGAAAATAATCATAAAAATAAGCAGAGGGAAATCACCTTAATTCACATTAAGAAAAAATTCTATATCGGACCTAATGAAAAAAAAAATTAAGTCAATAAATTAAAAACTTTTAAATGTTTCAAAACTAATTTCAAAACAAATTCTGATCAGTCACTCAAGTGTTTTTTAAGCATTTAGGCCCTTTGCTATATTTATTTACTTGTATCATAAATTTAGGCTAGAATGACAGATTGTTGGTATTAAGTAAGCAAGTCTCTGCTGTTTTTTTTTTTTTTTTTTTTTTTTTTTCATAAATAAATGCAGGCTAAATTCAAAGTATATGTTTAATCACGGGCTGCACGGTGGCGCAGTGGTTAGCGCTCTTGCCTCACAGCAAGAAGGTTCCCGGTTCTGTGTGGAGTTTGCATGTTCTCCCCGTGCATGCGTGGGTTTTCTCCGGGTACTCCGGCTTCCTCCCACCATCCAAAAAAACATGCTTCACAGGTTAATTGGTTACTCTAAATTGTCCCTAGGTGTGAATGTGAGTGTGCATGGGTGTGTGATTGTGGCCCCTGCGACAGACTGGCGACCAGTCCAGGGGTGTCCCCTGCCTTCGCCCATGAGTAGCTGGGTTAGGCTCCGGCAACCCCGTGACCCCGAAAGGGATAAAGCGGATTGGAAAATGAATGAATGTTTAATCACGTTTAACAACATTAAATAATCAATGTTTGTGTTTGTCAAACATTAAATATGAAATGAACATTTATCATTTAATGAATGAATTAACATCATCCCATGTCTTTTTCCATTGTGGCAAGAAACACAGGAATTGTCAGTGCAATGGTAAAACTTGCTTTAAGAAACACGCGTAAAACATAGTCTATGAAAGAATGCAGATTTGCAGCTATATCCTCTAAAGAGTCAACACACGGTGGTACAATCGGATCAGTAATTAAAAACGTACACAATGAAAACAGAGTAAGACAACTGAGAACCTGAAACCATCAAGGAAATGCAAGTTATAAGGATGTACATTTGACAAATATTTATGCAAATGTAATTGTCTTTAAAATGTTTGTGTGTGAATTAAAGTTTGAATAAGTTTTCAAGTAAAACATGAGTCGAATGTGGGCCACAGTGCTACCTATGGTCATTTTTTAGTAATTTTATCAGTTGTTAATATTTCACAAATATTTTCACACATTGAAAGGTTTTTTTTTTTTGTCATGCCATTTTTTGTTTCATTTTAATCAGTCATTAGTTTTCTAAACGTTTATTTCGTGTTTAAACTATACTAAAAATAATAAAAAATAATTTAACATTTTGACGTGTTTCATTCCCCTAAAAAATAATTACAAACAGCAATCTAAAGCATTTACAAGGTAAAAAACACACAAACAATCATGGAGAGCAATCTGTGCAAACACAAACAGCTGACTTTGGAGAGAAGGAGCAGAACTGTTTAAATGAGCTGAAAATGAAGCAGGAGCCGCACAGAACCAGCTAAAACATGAAAGAAAAGCATTCGAAAAAGAGAAGAAGGGATAACATTTGACAAGCCCCCTTAGAAATATTGAAATATTTTTCAAAATAAGATTGGAAGATAGGAAATTTTTTTACAAAATCAGACTTATAAAGTCAGATACTTTTTCTGTGACAGCATTTAATGACTTTAAAGTTACAAAAAAATGTTGTAAAGCAAGACTAAAGGTAGGGAGGGGGGTGCAAAGAGCAAAACAGCAATATCAAACAGTCTGTTTTTTTCAGAGATACATAAATAAACTCTAAAAACCTGAAAAACAGTATTGTTGAAGTACAAATGCAGTAAACCTGGCACATCATGAAACAGGCCAATGTGAGCATAATGCTTATTATGCTCACATTGCCTTCATTATGCCTTCATTAAAGAAGGCACTGTTGGCAAAACATGCGCGATGATTAGTCCAAAAAAGTGTCAAGTGGATCTGTTACACAGTCATCCAAGTGAGACAGGATTGAAATAAAAACAAAAGAAATCCAGGTGCTTTTTTTTTTGCTGTTTGGCCTCAAACAGTCACCGCTTCTGTCAAGGTACAATATATTCCTGTAAACATTCATTACAATCTGGTGTCCACACACATTTTTCAACCTTTGTATTCATTGAAATTGAAAAATAGCATTCACAAATAAATAAGCATTCACACCACAAATCTGCCATTACAAGATAAAAGGAATAGATATTTACATTTGTACCGCAGACACAGTTCAATCTGAAAAGAGAAGCCACAATTTTGCAACCAAAGTAATGCTTTGAATTTATGTTAGTAATTTTTCTAAATAGGTTTTTCTGTTGAGACTTCTAAAAGTGACAAGACCTCCTAAAAATGTTGTACTCAGGAATAGAAGGGGGTCAGTACTAAAATAAATTAAACATTTAACAAAAAATAAAAATTAAAGCTGGGAACAGGTTTGTATGGCCCGGTGGCAATATGCTAGCTAAGAAGTAGCTGGACACTGAGAGGACTGAGGAGAGAAGACAGGAGTACAGGGAGATGCACCGTAAGGTGAAAGTAGAGGGGTCAAAGGTCAAACAAGAGGCTTATGATGACTTGGTTGGATAGTAAAGAGGGACAGACTGACCTATACACATTAGCAAGGCAGAGAGACAGAGATGGGATGGAAAGAAAACTTTGAAGAGTTGATGAATGAAGAAAATGAAAGAGAAGAAAGAATAGAAGAGGTGACTGTTGTGAAGCAGGAAGAAACACAGATTAGTAAGGATGAAGTGAGAGGATGAAGAGTGGAACGGCACTTGGCCCTAATGATATACCTGTAGAGGCCTGTAAGTGTCTAGGAGAGATGGCAGTGGAGTTTTTGACTGGGTTGATCAACAGGATCTTAGGTGGTGAGAAGATGCCTGAGGAATGGAGGAGAAGTGTGATGGTGTCCATTTTTAAGAATAAGGCAGATGTGCAGAGTTGTGGCAACTAAAGAGGAATAAAACTGATTAGCCATAGAATGAAGGTATGAGAAAGACTAGTTGAAGCTAGACTAAGAGACGAAGTGAACATTTGTGAGCAGCAGTATGGTTTTCATACCAATGAAGAGCTATGCAGATGCAATCTTTGCTTTGAGGATGTTGACAGAAATACAGAGAAGGTCAGAGAGAGCTACACTGTGTCTTTGTAGATCTGGAGAAAATGTATGACAGTGTCCAGAGAAGAACTGTGGTACTGAATGAGCGGCAGAGAACTATGTCAGAGCAGTGCAGGCCATGTATGAGGGCTGTAAGACGCTGGTGAGGTGTGCTGTAAGAGTGACAGAGATGGAATAACATCAGGGATCAGCTCTGAGCCACTTCCTGTTTGCAATGGTGATGGATGGAAAAGAATAAGAACAAAACTGAATTTGTTGCTGCCACAAACCGTGATTTTTTTTAAATGAAAAAAAAAAATCTTCTCCTGAGGTCAAAGGACAACAAAACTTTGGTTGAAGTTGTAGACTTAAGCTGGTGGGATGTGTGTAAACATTTGTGATCACTCGAACAATTGTTTTTTTTTTTTTTTTCTCTGCCAACCTATAGGTCATGTTGCCATCTCATGATAATTTTAAAACTTCCTTTGGGTGTGTTTAGGTTTAATAGTGAGTTTTGAAACATCTTTTTTTTTTTTTTTTATTTTTTTTTTTACTATTGCTATAGTTACATAGGTGTGTGCCAATTTAAGTGAGTTTTGAGTATGTGACAGGGGTGTTGCCCAAAGGTGCAGTAAGAAAGGAGATATGGATAAACAGTATTGCTTTGAATAAAAAGTAGGAATTCAATTCTCACACACTCTTTTTTTTTTCTTAAGGTGTCTCAGAATTGCAATCAAGTCTTGGTAAATGGTAAGGAGATGCGGGGACATCAGTCCTTGGCAGTTAACTTCACCTACCTCCACCTGTCCGCTCAGCTGCACCTCGACGTCTGGGTGCCGAAGCTGCCGCTGCAGATCGACATGTCGGACACGGAGCTGAGCCAGGTCAAAGGTTGGAGGGTGCCCATCGTCGCCAACAGGAGGTAACCCTAAAGCATATGAGGACACTGATGGTGTGGAGGACATGAACCAGCTTTCTGACTTCACAGCATTTACTTTTACTCTTCTTTTTTTAACACTTCATTTGACATTAAAGTAAATATTCAAAGATGTTTTTGTCATGGTTGTTCCCTTAAGGACAATATTTGCAGCAGCTTGAAAAATAAGAAATACATAAAATTGCATTATTTTAAAGTTTATTTACTTAATGTGACATGAAAACATTTAATAAAATGGGTTACTGAATCTGCTATACCTCCTCCTTTAACTCATTTCATTTAACTAAAATGTGTACAATGTTTTTCATATTTTAAACAATCATTATGTTGCACAGTTGGTCAGTTCTTCCACTTTTACACACTGTTTGTTTTTTTGTATAAAATTTCAGGTCTTGCTGGAATATCCTGAATGTATTTTTTTCTTTTCTGCATTCGTGTGCACGTGTGTAGGCCGCCTGCGTGTTTGTTGCCTCTATTTCCCATTTTGACATCTCCTCATTCTGCTCTGCTGGGTCTGTTTTTCAATTTTGCCAGTTTTCTGTTCAGCCAGCCTAAGTTTGTGTGTGCAGACGGACCCACGCCTCTCCCCACTCCAACCACGATGTCGCAGAGTAAAACACTGAGCTATTACGCACACGGAGACACACGTGTGACCGCAGCCACGGGGAATGAAAAGAGAATTCTTCTTGTATTACCTGGCTCACACAAAAGTTGCAGGACACACAAGTCCTGCAAATGTAATTGGTGGAAATGACGCAGAGGGAGGAGAAACAGTCTATTTATTTGTGTATGTTTGAGGAAAAAAGACAGCTGAAAGAGGCACGAGTGTTAGGGCCGTCATAAAAGAAGAAAAATAAACAAAAAGGAGAACTTGACACCAAGAATATGACCAAAAAAAAGTAATAATAATCAAGCAAATCATGATATTCATCTGCTAGGAGGATGAAAAAAACAAATCAACAAATTAATTGTGGTGTGGTTAGATGACAACATACAGATTGTCATTTTTCAGCATAAACAACAACAGAAACAGACCAAACAAAACCAAACATTTTCATTTTTAGACTCCAGATTTATTTTGAAATTGGACATTTCACATCAGAACACCACAAACAGAAGTAATCCGTTTCTGCCAACATTTCAATAAAGGCTCATCAGCTAAAGTAATTAAGGCGTTTCAAACTGGTCACACGTGAATTATGAATGGAAATGTGTTCAAAATGTAACCTGAAGCTAAGATTTTACAGTAAAGGAGCTGAAACCGAATGCGTACAAATTACAGGGGCCTTTAATTACCTGATAATTTCAACCTCTCTCTCCATTTTTGTTCTTTTCATCTCCTTTATCTCCTGTCCTCCCAGACCCACAAGAGACAGTGAGGATGATGAGGATGATGACAGGAAAGGCAAAGGCTGCACCCTCCAGGTATCATTTGATTGCATTTCATATCACAGCTTTAAAGCAATTTTTCTAGTTTTGCCATCCAAAATGAAAAAAAAAAAAACTTTATTAAGTGATGCTTTTGTTAACTTTCTTAACTAAACATTTTAATGCTTTAAAGGCTTTCTTTGAACTGAAATTAGGCACATTTTTGATAATTGTTGCCCTTATAAAACAAATCTCTCCTGTATTTTCTCCCAGACAAAAATACACCTGTATAAATACATATTTTAGGGATTGGTTTAAATAACCCTTTTAATTTGTTTTAATTTTTGTCACTCTGATCTAATTTCATCCTTTTTTCCCCTTCAGTATCAGCACGCTTTGGTCCGGGTGCTCACTCACTTCGTGGCAGAACCATCTGACCCCGGGGGGGAAATGGTTTACATGCTGGGTGCTGATTGGCAGGCAGACATCACTCATTTGGTCTTAGATCAGTTAAAGGTAATGAAGCAAAGGTGAAAGATGGGCTACTTTTCAAACATTTTTGTCTGCTCCTGATTCACAGACTTAATACTCAGAAATGTAATTTTAAGCTTAACTTTCTTTGTATTTGTTCTCCATCATCAGAAAAATGCAACAAGAACTTGTTAAAAACACCAAACCATGATTTTCATTAGAGTGGGTCTTTATCTTGTCTAACTTAACCAACACGTGTATATGGCCCACAGGTTACTGGAGTTGAAGTGTTCGTTTTAAAGACAAGTGGGTTCCTTGTAAATTTTGTAACATGGTCCCCCAATATTGTAAAAAAAAAGACAACATTAGAAGACATGGACACATGAAAGCCAGCCCCAATCTGCCTCACCTGGATCCAGGTGTGCAAGAATGACTTTAGAATACACAAGGAGTTATGGTTGCCGCTTTTGCCACACAGCATGTAGGCTGTGGTTCAAATCTCTGAAAGTTAGTCCTTTCTGTGTGGATCCACGTTCTCTCCGTACAAGCATGGACTCTCACCGGGTTCCTCCGGCTTCCTCCCACAGTCTAAAAACAAACTTCAAAGGCTAATTTGTGTCTCTAAAATGCCTCCTTAGTGTGAGTGTGTGGCCCTGCTCCAGGCTGGTGACCTGCTCAGGGTGTATCCCACCTTCACTCTTGTTGTTGGCTCCAGCAACCACGTGACGCTGAACGGGATTCAGCGAATTTTAATAGATGGATGAATTAATCTAAATAAACTTTGCTGATCACACAGTAATGCTGCAATTCACTGTCAAAAATCTGTCTTTTGTTTCTTCAACTTGTTTTTTTTAATTGTTGATGAAAAACCAGCAAATCTGTTTATGGATTTCTGTTGTTTTCACATTGAACAGGTAGAAAAGCCTCACATCGCCAAACTCGTAGATGGAGGGATCCTGATAGGGAAGGACGTGGGAGTCACCATCATCCAGGTGAGCACAATTCCTCTTTTATACTTTCTCTGCCTGAACCTTTTACTGACCACTTTATTGTCCATTCGGATGTCCTTACTGGCATTCGTGCGCTTCAACCTAAAGCTCTGATTTAGATTAAGCTGTATGGAGCACTTCATGGATGACACGTCCAGTAACAGACAGTGGGAAATGTCTAATGATGTGGGGCGCAACAGCACTTGACACTTCAGATTGCATCCTTAAACACTTGGAAGCACCGTCCTGATTCTTTTCCTCTCCTGGAGGTCTGAGCGTCTCTGATAGCTCATTACAGAATTGTCTCCAATTAAGTGTTTGCGGCTTGGCCCTGACTTGTTCAGCAGTTACCACATGCACATGCTGAACACATTAGGGCTGGGGAAAGTGGAATAGATGTGTTTGAAAGCTTTACACTATAAAGAAAAAAATATTCATTAGATATTTTTCATTTTGTTAGTTTCATGAGAATAGTTTTAGAATTAAGTGAAATTTCCAGTTCTTGTTAAATAGGTTGGCAGTTGTATTTGCTGGCATGTATAATTTGGTGCAGACGCGGGGGGATTTTAGAAACAGATGAGTGTTTGTTACGTTTAACCAACTGGGGACGCACACACAGATGTACTGAGGCGTGCTCATAGACAGCTGTGCACCATTTGAGAGCCAGGAGAATCCACCCAGCATCGAGTTGCCACGTTTGACAGCCATCATTTGATAGTTTGACATTTCAATTTTACCACCAAATCAGGTTTTCAGAGTCCCAAGCCTTCCCTCTTTCCCACATGTTTCTCTGTTTTTCCCTTCTATCCATCATTTCTCCTCCTCAATCGGACTTTAAGAGCAATCCCATAGACGTCAATCATTGCATTTTGTTACCTCTCTGAGGGAGGGATTGAGTTTGACACTCTGACATGTTCTCTGAGAGATGTTATTTGTACACCAATCAGATGTGGCTGTCCTTGTGTCGCCAGGCGGAGGACTACACTCCAACACGGGGCTCCTAATCTCTTTTAATGTCTGTCTTGTGCTTCTGTCTCCATCTGTACCTCAGTCCTTCACATGCTCCTTCTCTCACGTTCTGTCCTCGTCTATTTGTCATTGTTTCTCCTCTTCTGACACCTGCCCCATTTGGTGCTCCCGCCTGCTGCCATTTCACTTTCACTTCCTTCTCATTTGATGCGCTCTTCCTCAGTCTCCTTCCTCTTTGGTTTGGACTGTGCTAACTTAATGCTTCAAACAGCAAAAAGGAGGATTGTAAAGCTCAATATGCTTGTTTGTTTGTTTTTTTTACTTAAAGCTGCAGACTAGATGTTTCCCATTCTGGAAGACGAGATTACTTTGATAATTCAGACGCAACAATGCAAAAGTACAGACGATAATACAGAAGAAAGTACAAAGCCTAAAAGCACACCTCTCTTTCTGATGTCTTAAATAATTTGTTTTTACATACTTTGGTCAATTCGTATGTTTTTTTTCTTTCCTTGAAAATATTTCACTTGATTCTTTCTTCAGGTTCTGTCTCCACTGTCTGATTCTATCCTGGCAGAGAAGTCAGTGACTGTACTGGATGACAAGGTATCACAAGATCTGAAAAAACAAAAGCACAACTTTACAAAAACAAAAAAAAAACATGTTCTAGTGTTTGTTTTCTTCTTTTTTCCTCTATTTTTGATTTCTGATTATTCTTGATTATTATTTAGAGATAAGCATCATCTTAAAGCAAACATATTGTTACTTTAGCTATAAAATACCTTCATCTTCTAGCTGTATCAAATTCATTTCACTTCATTCAATTTACATTATTTCAAACTCTTTAACATAAAACCATTGTTCATTGATAACTTTTAGAATGTCTGCTTAAATGTAAAAATGTCTTTTGCTCATTAATTAACTGGGTTTTGTTTGGAATAAAATGCATAATTGCATCAAGCGGCTCCAATCATCATTTGATCTATTATAAAATCATTCCCAGTGGTCTTTCATGTATGATTATACTGTTTTTAGCCCAAAGAAAAAAAAAACTGTTGTTTATTAGGACATTCTAGAACATTTGAAGACATTTCTAGAAGCGTTACTTTGAGTTGTTGGTGAGACTGCTGGTGCAGATCAACTCTGCACCCCATGCCCCTCCCTGTTGCTGAAAGCTCTCTGTTTACATGCACTCCCGCTAGCTTACAGCCCTTCACACCCCCAACCTAACATTTATCGGTGTGCCAAAAATGGTGAGCAGTATTGGAGCTTTCTAGTGGTACAGCGTTGAGCCAGATACCAGCTCGGACGGGTAAAAAAAAGACGTTAATGGATCTAGTCATCTACAAGTAAATGCATCAGAATGGAGCGGAGCAGGGAGCTTGTGGCCTGCCCAGCATATTTTCTATGTAAAAAATAGGCTCTTTTTCAAACGTCATGCCTTTGTCTACTCCTGATTCACAAAATGTTTTTAAAGAAATACTAAAAAATTCAGTTTTGAACTTAATTTTCTTAATACATTTCTTCCATCATCAGAAAAAACGACACAAAAACATGTTAAAGACACTAAAAATACTATTTTGTTTTACATGGGTTTTCAAAAAAATCTATCTTAGCATAAACCACAATGTTGACATTTTCTTTATTTCTTGTTATTGCTGACAGCCATATGTTTTGTCCCTAACAAAGACATATTGTTTGTTTAGGTGACGATCACAGACCTCGGAGTTCAACTAGTTTCGACTTTATCCCTCAGTTTGACAGCGAGTCCTGGAAACTACCAAGCTTTACAGCTCACGACTACAGCGTCAGAGCTGCTGCACACGCTCAAGCAGGTAGGAGATCCTACAGGTGAAGCAGAAACACGGGGAAAGGCTTTGTGACAAAGCTCCGTTTCCCAGCTCCTGTCTTTTGCCCGCCTTAATTTAAAGGGAACTCAACAGGAAAAGCCATCATGGGGTTTTGAAGTCAAACATGTTCTGTTCAAGTCAGTTACTTTACAAACCAAATCAATGTATTTACACTTTGATTAAGGCTGCATCTTAAGCTATGTCTTTAGTATTGAAGCACCCCAACGCTCCAATTCATGTGAGTAAAACAAGTAATTCTTGTGATGCCAACATCAGCTTGCTACTATCTTTTCTGTAATCACTTTCTAATTAGGAGTGTGAAATTTCCCAGCAGGAGCGCCACGCTGACGAGAGCCTGAAGTTCTGCTCTTTCATGCAGTTCAGGCCTGAAACACACCTCCAACACAAACAAAAAAAGACAGCAATGGGTGTAAAATGAAAAAAGAAGACAAAACCCCATTCACATAACTTCAAGTCACTGCTCAGAAAGTGTTCTGTAAACTCTCAATTCTGTGGTCAGATTTGAAGATTGATGTTTGTTTGCTGTTAAAATAAATTCACTTTTCACCCCAATTACCTTATTATGCGCCATCAAGCTAATTTCTCTTTACTAATAGATGGCTGACAGCCAAAAAAAAAGGTTTTCTCTTTTTGATAAAAAGCTGCTCTGTATTTTGGAAAAATATGATTTTGCATTTTTATCTCTGCAAAAAATTCACTAACAGAAAATGTTATATTAAAAAGCTACATTTAGTTCTTTTCTCATGTCAAGGTGCAAATAATTCAAACCGGTGACTAGGATCCTCACAAATTTTGTTGACTGATTTTGTTGTTGGGGATTGATTCAGGAGGCTGTGTTCAGTGCATGGATTCAGTACAGCGATGGCTCAGTGACCCCTCTGGACATCTATGACCCCAAAGACTACCTCCTCTCGGCTGTCTCACTGGATGAAAGCGTCATCTCTATTACGAATCAGGTTGAAATAACACATATGAAATGTTTTAAAAAGTCATATCAAAGTCATCTAAAGAAAAACATTTCAGGTGAATTGCTATAACAACTCAACACCCTCTTTTTTTTACCTTGACCTTCAGGAGCAGCACTGGCCGGTGATTGTTGCTGAGGGAGAGGGGCAGGGATCTCTGGTACGAGTGGAGATGGCCATCTCAGAGGCTTGCCAGAAGTCCAAAAGAAAGAGTGTGTTGGCATCTGGAGTTGGGAATGTCATTGTTAGGTTTGGAGCTAAGAGTGAGGAGAGAGTTGGACAGGAAGACATTGGAGGAATAGAGAACAGCACAGGAGATCATCAGACAAAAGATGAAGGAGAATGGAAGGACAACAGTGCAGCAGACCGAGAGGAAGGAGCCATGAGAAAGGTGGGAAGGTCATAGGGGGCAAAATTCATCATGTAAATGGCATGAAATTGCTTTTTAAAGTCTTTAATAAAGGCTTCATGTCAGTTCAGTATCAGAGCGTATAACCATGTTATCATGAGTATAAAAGACATTATAATTTTGAACCACATATGTTCCTTTGTTGGATTTCATTTTTCAGGTCAGCACAACAACCAAGAGCACAGTAACACATCGTGGAAAAAGTGGTGGCAGCAGAGGCAGCGGTCACAGTAGTCACCCAGCACAGGTGGAAGTACCAGGACCAGGAAACAGTGAGCTGACCCCGACTACCAGAGGCCTCTCAGACTTGGAGATTGGGATGTATGCCCTTCTGGGGGTGTTCTGCCTGGCGATACTCGTCTTTCTCATCAACTGTGTTAGCTTCGCTTTCAGGTAAGAGAAACATAAACATGAATGTAGAGTTCATCATTTGAAAGCAGGTCACTTTTACGGAACCTAAAAGTATTTTAACATTTACTTGTTTGTATTTACAAAGAACTATCTGACCACTGTGCATAAACTGTCTTTTTTTCTTTTGCAGATATCGTCACAAACAGGTTCCTGTTTTAGAGGCTGGAGGCAACATGAACCACGCCCATGACTGGGTGTGGCTCGGCAATGAGGCTGACCTTTTAGCTGACCAGTGTCAGGGCGGACTGCCCGACGAGTGCACCACTATCATCGACCGGAACGAAGGAGGATATGAGGAGAGCAAGTACCTGCTGAATGGGGCTGGAAACACCTTGGTGATGGGTGTGGCCACAGGCGGACACCGTGGCATCACCCATGGACAAACTTTGCCGAGGTCGGTTCCAGAACCACATCAGTGCCTTTCAGCAATCACTACAGGCGGCAAAGACATCACCGGCCAAACAGAGCATCTAAATAATTCCCCGCGAGCCACGGCAGCCAAACGCAAACGTGTCAAATTCACCTCTTATGCCACCGTTCTGCCCAATGATAATTCAAGAGGAGCGTACACCAACTCCTCAGTCCTGGTGACAAATGGAAATGAGGACGACATCAAGTGGGTGTGCCAGGATATGGACATGGATCAGCCTGAAATCAGAACCTACATGGAGAGACTACAAGACAATCTGTGACTGAGGGGAAAGAGACTGAGAGAGAAGGAAGCAGAGGATGATCGTGGAAAGGGAAAGTGGACAATGAGTACAATTCACCTGTAATGCCTTTGCAATGGATTATTGGAGGGAGAAAGAAAAATGCTAGAAACAGGTATGAGGACAAAAGGGTTTGAAATGGTCTCGAAAAGACTTTGAAGGGGATGCTTTGATTTAGCTCCCCCTAAGCTTTGGTAAGCGTAGGTCATTGCTAGCTCACACTCAAGCTAAAGGTAGCAAACGATAAGTAACACTATAAGTTTGTCTTGTATTACTTATTGTGATAATTTTAGTGAACAAATCCGTAATAGTCACTCTTGCTTCTGGATGTTTAGTTTCAGAAACCCATTAAACATTATTAATTCAGGGTATGCTAATAAACAAAAGATCTCAGATCCCTGTGATGGACTGGAGACCTCTCCAAAGGGTCTACAACTCCACTCCCAAACACAGGAGCAAGAACAAAACATAACAAGGTTCTTACTAAATTGAACAAACGAGAAAACTTTCATCAGTACTGACTTCCTATTTCAACTTATGACATTTACAACATTTATGTTGAAGAATTCTCAGTCTAGTTTTAATATATGAACCATTTTTGTATTTAATTATGATAAAAAGTTACAGCCTCACACTTATCTGAAGGTCAGATAAACAATCTTTTTTAAAATGTTAACTCAGAAAAACTTCTCACACACTTTAAAATGTGAAGGGTTTTTGCAGTCACTAGTGGGGATTGGTAACGTCTAAATGCAGGCGGTCCTGCTCGCTCCTCACTCGGCTTTGTCGACGGTCTAAAGTGACATTTCATGGAAGCGACCGTTTCTCCCTTGGATCCAGGACAGAGGCATTTATTCTTGCACAATAATAAACTGGAAAGGACCATTGTTGAGGCTTCATCTGTTCCCTTCCTGTGTTCAGAACCAGTCCTGACACCCCCACCACCCCCCGTGGCTCTCTGCTGCTCTGTGATTGGACAGCAGTAGAAGCTTCAGGAAGTGCTCTATCCAGTGGAGCGCTGTCGGTACTCTCACACGAGACTGACGGATGTGTCTCATGTGAAATGGCTGCTTGGGCTCTTCAAAGCCTGACTGAACACTTAATAATGAGGATTATTTAAAAGAAAATGTGAGCAACTAGACCGGCGGCAGTGCGAGCAGTGTCATACATGGAACAAACAGGAAATAATGAATGACGTTACAAGAAAAAGCAAATGAACATCTAGAAAACAGCTACGAGTTCATTCAATATCTTGCTTATTATAAATATATATTTTTCTTTTTGTTTGTACTTTTGATAAACAGCTTTTATTATGTTGTACCTTCTTCAAATTTTCCTAATTTAGGAAGATACAGAATTGTAGCTTTTTATGTTAGAGATTTCTTAAGGATATAAAAATATGATTATTTTCTTTGTCTTTGATGTTCTATTTATTTGAATGGCTCTTTGAGAGGGTGAGAGATGCCAGAAAGGCCAATGATCAAGATGGAAATCAACAAACCTGGCTGGTGAATGATAGCACATAAAGGAGGAAGGGAGACAGAGCAGGCAGAGGTTGCCTCACCTTCATTAAGCTCAGGTGACGCGTCCAGATGAACTGACAATAAAAAGGAGGATTGTACGATTGTTAAGATTGCAATATTTATTTATAAATGTGTTCCTGTTTCTGAGTACACTGTATGTTGTAAATAAATAAACATGCTTCGAAGTTCTTGTGAATACGATTGCAGGTCACTAGCCAACAACATTGTGATATTTTGTACGTTTTACAGTGCAAATATGGAACAGAGCACGATCTACCACCACAACGTGAAAGTGATCTCACTGGTTCTTTTCTAAAGATTTTCCTGTCCTTGTTTCAAGTACTGCATAAATTCTCATCTTTGTACAGGATAGGGATCTGTTTTCCTCCATCACGGCGTGTCAAGCTGTTGGCAATCTAATATTAAAAACGAAAGAAAACGAAACCAAGAGTCCAAATGTCTTGAAGAGACTTGTCCAAAAGACAGCTATGGCAGGGTCTGGGGGCATTTTGAATACTTTTTATTTTTAATGATAGACTGTCAGTCAAGAAAAATAATTCACTCAAAAATATTAAGTGAAACAGTAAGTACTGTGAAAAGAAAAAGATAGAGGCTGAAAAAGGCCCCAGAAGTAAACTAAAACCGGGTTGTGCCACCTTCACCAAAGCAATAGACATTTTGAAAAATAACTATATTGTTTGTCATGGACACATTTCTGTATGTAGCCTATGCTAACATATTTACAAATCAGCTGTGAACAAAAAAGGAAGAGTCAGAATCAATACCTGCTTATGTTAGCAGTGTAGCAAAGCTTTCAGATCAAAATAATCAAACTTTTATTTGCCAGGCAGTAGGCTATGCCACACCTCGCAGCCTTGTATTTCAATCAATGGGTGCTAACTCAGTGAAACATGGAGAGAAGAGGAATTTTATTAAAAATATGTTTTGAGTTATTAAAAATTGTCATTCAAAACCCAGAAAGTGGTGTGTATTTGTCAATCAACCACAATGATTTACTGCTTGCTTACTGAGCTGCTGCTGGCTTTTGTCTCTATTTCAAAGGGAGGCACTATTTTCTTTTTAGCCAAAACTGTCTCTTTGATTTGTTTTTGTCTTTGTAACTTTCACTTTTTTAATATCAACATAGGCTGATCTAATAATAATAGAAAGTACAGATGGAAGGATGCATTGTTACGGTAAAGTGTCTATCTCATTCAAAGTTTGGCCACATCCAAGCCTTTTTTTTCCCTTTAGGTCCAGACTATTATTAATTATTATTAATAATTATTATTAATCTATAATTATTAATCTAATTATTAATTATTATAAGGAAAAAATATATATCCTATAGAAATATATTTATGTAAAAGGTTTTCAAATTAGCATTGAATAAAAAGTCAGTGCAGAGCAGTAGTTCAGTAAGTACGCTGTAAAGAAAGTTGTGTGGATAATCTGTCCTGCAAAGGAAACTAACAAACAAGCTCTGTTATACAGAAAGGCTTACGGTTGTGGTTTAGATACAGCAGTAGAGCAGGCAAGAGCAAGAAAAACAATGCAATGTTTAGTTAAATTTCTTTCTTTTTACTGTTGTCATTGCTTAAATCATGAAGCCCAATAAAGACCTAATACCATAAACTGTCAGTTTGTTATTTCTCTTTCATCAGCAATGTGTTCATTGACGCCTTTAAAAAAAGGAACCGCTTTCCATTGTTTTCTGTTGCCTTGATCCGGTATTTTGGTTGTTACATTTTTAAAACCAATAAAAAAATGTATTTTTGTTTGATTGAGTAAATAAACAAAACAATTGTAAAGTTTTACAACAAACCCTCACTTGAACCCATTAAGCCATGCTCAATAGTTCTCTATTAAATCTCCCACAATTATTGGAGCTTAAGGGGCTTCCAGGTTTTTGTGGTTATGTTCAGTTTGTCTGATTACATCTGACAAAACAACCTTCCTCCTGTTTGTCTGTTGCAACATTGTGCGACTTGTTCGCCATAACTAGCTTTTCCATTTAAAACCTTAAATCCACAAATTTTTGGGTGTCTTCATTTTTACCTCTTTTAAGGGAGTTACAACCTACAATCGCTAATATTGGAACAACTACTAATTTGTTGTCCAGATTTAATCCACCCGACTCAACTACATTACAAAAACAGTGATTAGATAGGACAAAGCCGAGTCTCACCCTTTAAAGCTGCATTTAAACCAAATGCAGTTCACACAACAGAGGATTAGTGTTTAGTTAATGTACAGACGCGATCAGAACTCCTGTATTTTAGCGTTGGGCGTGACGCATTGGTCCGGCAGCAGTGTGGTTTGAGCGTCCCGGCTCAATTTGTGGCGTCAAGGCGCATCCAGAGTTCAAAGATATGAACTTTGGAGAGAAGCACGTCTAGCAATCATGGACGCAGCTTTGGGCGCGTGACGTGTTTAATGGCACCACTCAATGTAGCGATCAAGCTAAAAACATTTGGTTGTAGCTCCTCCTCCCACGCACGTCAGGTGCATTAAGTTGATCAGCTGATTCTGATTTAGGGATAAGCTACGTTGATTGGGTAAACACTTCACTACTGTAAAGAATTGCATATCAATGCAAAGCTGCTTTTCTCTGCTTCAGAATCCGCTGGAATTATATTAATTGCGTAAAAGGTTAAAGAGTTACTGTAGTTGAAAGAATGTGAACTCTGGCGTGAAAGTTCTGGTGTTAAGGCCATGTGTTGAGTGGGCACTGCGGTAATGACCCCTGTGGTTGGGATGGGCCTTGGAATAAACGGATCCCCGTAATATCGTTTCTCCACAGCAGTACTGAGCCAGACATTTTCATTTGAGCTGCAGTTTTTAGTCTTTGTTCAGTTTTCCTGTGGGGGGTGTCATGTATTGTGGGGGCTGGGTGGATGGAGGGAGGAGCTGGGGAGGGAAGGGTGGTTGTAATTTTAATTTTAATTTTTTTTTTTTGTTATTTTATTTTTATTATTATTTTATCTTATTATTATATTTTTATTTTATTTATTTATTAATTAATTTTTTTTATGTAAAAGCGCCTTGGGTTTTCGCAAGAAGGAAAGGTGCTGTACAAATAAATAAAGTTTGAAGTTTGAAAGCTCTGTTGGTGAATCCAGTAAATAACCCACCTGCTTAAAACAACAACAAAACGTTTGATCTAAAGAAAATCTACACCCTTAGAGTCTTCATGAACAAAAAGCAAATCAAATATAATGAAAAAAGATTCTAAGACCAGAACATTGGGACAAGTGTGAGTTGGACACATCTTTGAAATAAATAGAGGTTTCCTCTCATTTGGAACCTGCCTCCAGTGGTTATTTAAGAATTTGCAGCATTTGGTTCTTCCTTATTTTGTTCCAATTCTAGAACGGAGGTTTTTTCAGTCAGCAGGTGTTTTATTTTTGACATTTCTCTGGTCTTTGCATATTAATGATGCGTGGATGACGTACAAAGAATGATGTTATACTTGTTCCTCTCAGAGTAGCTGATACTTTCACAATTTTGTCTGCTGCCTGCAGTGGGACGGCCAGCGGGACTCTTTATGATAGAGAAGCTTTTGCATCAAAAGTTAATTAAGATAATGCTTTGTAGCTCACTGGATTGCAACGAAAAATAGGAAATTAGAGATTGATGATTACGTTAACACTTGATCCTCAGGAGCACAGTTACCCTTTGGCACACTGGCCACCATCTAAAAAGTGTGCTGAGCAAACTTGTCATGAAATCGAGGGCCAGAGGGGAAACCATGTTAGATGTTATGTTAAATGAGCTTCTGAGCCAGCAGCTCTGTGATTTTAAGTACTGCCAAAGCCTGTTGAGTAGTCATTCATCAGCCAAATCTCAAATCTCTGGCATTTTTTTTTTTTTTTTTATGTTTATACCAGTATTGAGAGGACTTTCATTTAATTTGGAATTCAATGCTTCCATTTTTAGCCTCACTTCCTATTCTTCTTTAGAAGGGCTTCATGATGGGGTGGTGCTGAGGAGTGGAATTCTGATTTAGTTTCAGACAGGTCAAGATAATAAAATAGACTTGAAAATAAATTTTACTAATCCAGAAAAATTTAATATTGCAAGATTAAAATGTAGATCACAAGTGCAAAACTGCAGCAGAACTGATCAGAACTGGCACTTCATAATATATCTGCTCCTAAAGAATCTAGAGATTACAGGCTAAATATTAAAGTATAGAATAGGTAAAGTCTTTTCTCTACTTGCAAATCAATGTTCTTACTTTCTGTGTTTACAGTGACTTGGATTATATAAATAAGAAGAATCTCTACATGACAACAGTAAGACAGAGAACAGCCATGTTAACAGTAAAAGTCCTGTTCTCTTTTAGAGAAATGCTGTCTACAAACACACACTAAACGTCTCACATCATAAACATCCTCACACTTTGGAAATTCAGTCATCCAGGTCATGTCTGCAGGGTTTCTTTGCTTCTTGTTAGTGTCCACAGGACAGAAGAGGAGAAAAACGTCAGAGAGAACATGTAGTTTTAAAGAAGCATGTTGGCTACAATGGAGCCATTTCAGAACGAGTTAATTCTTCAACCCGATATATTAATCTCTAAGAATTTTAAATGAAAGAGCAAGAACTGATCATGTGAAAGTGTGATTCTATAGTTAATAATCAGTCAGGTAATTTCCCTTATGGCTTTCATTAAACGTACTGTATAATGTTTGTCTCAATCACTAAAATTGTGTCATTCGCTGTCAGAGCACATATAAATCATAGGTTGCCCTGTTCTAGAACTAAGTAATAAAATGACCCTAAGAGAGTCAAGTGGGGGGGCTATCAGCACTCCTTTCTGAAAATGCTCAACCAGATGGTTGAAAAACACATGGTTTAGTTAAGTGCTTAAAAAGGAGAGAGAAGTAATTGATAATCTCACCTTTATAAAGTTTACTTAAATCATTTACGCAGAGGCTTTAACACAAGACATTTAGTGAATTAAAATGTCTACAATTACATGTAAGAAAACACTACACTGGACAAAAAATATAGCATTCCCAAATAACTAGAGAGTGGGGTTGATGGTCATATTGACAAATGGCAAATATGTTTATATGTTTATGTTTGTTTTTTGTTTATGTTTGTTTATATAAATACTAGTCTTTGAAATTGATGTATTTATATTTCAAATAAAGCAACATAGAGATAGTCCAATGATTGTGAAATGTTTAAATTAAATCTTTTTAAAATGTTAAATATATTTCAACATCAAAAACTACAACCATTTAAAAAACATAATTTTTATGATTTTAAAGGAAAAATTAGAGATCATTATCATAAATACTCCTAGTGTTTTTTCCTCTTTCTTTTGCATGATTATGAATTCAACCACTGAAAAGCAGCTCTATTCAATCATTTGAGAACCTGTCCTCTCATTGTTCACATTAGTTTTGCTTACTTGGAAGTTGTTTGACAACATAGAAAAGGAAAAGCTAGATTGTTGCTTCCAGCCTCTGCCCTGGGGCTCCATCTGAAATCATGGACCACTTTGTTACTGTTGAATACATGGAACCACAGGGATGCTTTGAAATGTATTTTACGCTCCCCTAGGAACAATCATAAAGGAAAACAAGAGCAGTAGCCCCACATTTAGACCCTTTATTACTCTTTATGAGTAATAAGGGTCACATACAGGTAAAGCCTCTCAGGCCATTTCTCTAAATGTCTCCCCATTTTCCTCCAGCGCTGATGTTATATCAGATATGAGAGCATGTCCTATCTCCTGTTTTTCTAAAGATCACATTGTTCTGACAGCAGTTTCTGTTGTTTGCCAAAATTTATTTAGACTTTGAAGTGAACTACATTTACTAAAACCAATTTTGTGCTGTGAAAAAACTAACACACTCCAGATAAATATACGTCTATTTTATATATGTTTTATTGAGGTCATAAAGTTGTGAGTTCATTAGGTTTTAGTCACATGCACCTGTGTGAGGGTTGTCACATATGGGTGCTGCAGGATTTTTGTTGTCTGGGCCAATGGAGAGTTGTAGACAAGAGCAGCCACATCCTAAGGGGATTGCTGGACTTCCCTTAAGGCTAGTACAGCCACTTAAACCCTTTAATACAGGAAATGTCGCAGGCAACACCTGAATAACACCCGCTATTTGACATACCATCAAATTTTGATTGTTCATGTCATCACTGCAAATAAGCTGATCCTGAAGCAGAGAAAATAGTTTTTTTTTCATTCAGGCTTTGGAACAATATGCAAAACATTACGAAGGTAAAAGGTTCCATATCAACAGAAGGCTGCTTTTCTCCGCTGCAGAATCAGCTGATATGATTCTGAATGCGTCAACGGTTAAAAAGTTACGGAAAGAACAGCAACACTGGAGCTAAAGCTCCTGTGTACAAAGGGTTAAAGGATGTTATCGAGGTCTACGACCCTTGATGTTTCTTACAGCTCACCTGCGTGCCCCATACAGGATTTCCCATTTTTCACCCCCAGACAGCTCATGTCCACTAGTGAGGACAGACCTGAGTAAGGCTTTAATCTACTCATTTAGTTTTGACTTTTTCCATGTCACTCCAGGTTCAAGGTCATAATCATCTTCAAATGTTTTTATTTGTGTGACGTGTCCTCAGCATATAAGTGTCTAGCTTTTAGTTCACCCTGGTCATGTCCTTTGTTTTGTCACTCTTTTGTTCCTCCCTAGTATTTGTCATATTCAAGTGTTTCTTTTTTTATTAAATGTTTAAGTTTCTTCATTAAATGTTTAAGCCTAGTCTCCTGCATTTTAAGTCCTGCAGCACCAGTTCCTGTCAAAAGTGTCTGAGTTTGTGTGTTCGGGTCACCAGTGGATATACGATGATGAAACTATCTGTTGTTACTGTAATGATGTATTTATTTTGGAGGAAGCTCTGTAATCACAGTATTACATTCAGCATGTTGAAATTGGCATGTAGTGCTTTTGTCCATTAAGGGAAACATGCCTTTTACTTTCTTTTTGTGCTGCAAAGGGCAGCCGCTACTCTCTTTATGGAATTGAACACCCATACCCATCTTCAGCATCTTCAGTACCTGCTTTGTCCTGTGCAGGGTCATGGAGGTTGATGGAGACTATCCCAGATACTTCAGGGTGAAGGCAGGGTCCAGTCTGGAGAGGTCACCAGAATATTACAGAGCCACACAGATACAGGCACACTCAAACGTAACATCCAACGAACCAGAATATCCTGTCGAAAAAATGCATCTGTTTGCAATGAAAAAATATGGCAGTTACTGAACAGTTATAGTTAAGTTAGTGGAATAGTTTTACTGACAAAAACCAAATATTTTTAATTTTTAATAACTGCTGTATGTTTAGAATAATGTCAAATTAAACTGCAGTTAAACATGACATTTTTAGGCTTAACATCTGCTCTGAAAGTCCAGATTCTTCTTGTTTTGCGGAAGAATCCAAACCAAAAAGTGTAATATTACAGCTGCTCAGAATACCATTTTTATGTCGCTGACAATCTTTCATAATGTGTACAATGGGATCCAAAATAAAACAAGTTTAAGGTGGCAAAAAATGACGTTGGAGTTTATTGCTCCAAATGAAACACTTTACAGAAAAGCTACGCAACGGGCCTGTGTGTACAGTAATATTATGATGTTTCATGACAGTCTTTTTTTTTGTTAGATTTACCAGATTTCCATTTTTCAGTTTTAGTCACATCTTGAATAGAATTTACTATCATCCTAAAAGGTACAGAGCGTTTAAAACACTGCATTAGTTTCAGTATTGGGTGATTTTTGATCCATAAAACACAGTCTGGTTCATCTGTTGCACAAAAACACGTCATCAGGTCAATGTACAGCCAATCAAATATTGCACGATATTCACGAGCTGCAAGCCCCCTTACCGATCTATCAGGCCAAACACATATGGTATCCAACCCGAGACCTACAGGCTGTAATTCTCTGCAGAGGACAATTCAACAACTATCTCTCACAACTTTGTCTCGGTGTTACACTGTTCTGAAGGACCTGTAAATAAAATCATAAACATTTTGTTTTTGTCCATTTTTTTTACTATTTTAATTGTATGAAATGTCTTGAGTTGGGATACAATCTACCTCTTGACTAAGACTATCTTAATCAGGGATCTGTTGATCTCAGTGGGACTTGCCTGTTTAAATAATGATAAAAAACATAATCTAAAACATAAAAATAATACAGTCTGAGACTGCTAGACATTAGCCACACTACATATTTAGAAATGTTGCTGTAACTACGCTGACTCCCAACCTTGATACAGGGTTCGTATGGTCATTAAAAACCTGGAGAAGTTTTGGAAATTAAAAAGGCAGTTTCAAGATCCTTGAAATGTTTGTGAAAAATAAAATGTTCTGTAAAGTTTTGGAAAAGAAAAATCATGAAATTTCAATATTTTCCGATGCATTAAGAACATTAAAACATTTTTTTTTTCAAGAAATATCAACCCTGATCAGAAACGTGAAAAATGTAGACTTTGTTCCAAATCCTTCGATATGAGCAACATGGGAGAAGCGAGGTTGGTGAGCCACATGACAGGGAAGAAACTGCAGTCAAAAAGACCCAAAACAAAACGAGTGATCTTCATTCTAATTTTTCGTGCATTAAAACAAAATTAAAAAAAAAACACTCATGGGTGACCGTTGCTCAAATCTTTTCAGTGATTTTCGTTCTAGCACTTTTAATAACTACAAAAGCAAAGAACTACAAACATGCTGGGCACTAACATCCTCCACTCATGAAAACTATAAGATGAGCTACTATTAGAATTTGGAAAGCCACAAAGTGTCCATGTCACAGACATGATCCGTTTGATGTGCTTGTCACTCTTTCACTCGTCTGTTTTGTTCTTCCTACTTTATCCACAAACATTACAAAGCAAAACTTTAGGGTGGGTGTGGTCAACTTTGTCAACTTCACTATAATTTTTTCTATTTTTTTATGATTTTTGCTTTAAAATTTCTGATTTTTTTTTTTTTTCAATTATTTGTTTCGGAATTGGCGATAAAAGTAAAATGTTGGAAATATGTAATAGTGAAAAAGAAACAAAAAAAAACAAAACACAAACATAAACAAACTTCTCAAACTCAGTTATTGAAGAAATTACTTTTCTCTACCTTTGACAGTCCTTATATGTGGCCCTCTTGTTGTGGTTTCTCTTTGCATTATTTCTTTATGCTCGTCCAACACTTCACAACAATTTAGGGCTTCTCTCCATTAACATGTGTTTTTTTTCTGTCCCTGCAGGCTCTGCTCTGCTACACAAGTTGATTTACAGCTCTTATCAAATACATATTGCCAAGCGAGTGAGACGTGCAACCTTTCATTTGCACGACACTGCCCTGCAAATTCGACACGCTACATTAACAAGAAAAATGACTGCTGCTATGCAAGCCAATGTGTGTATGTGTGTGTGTGTGTGTTTATGTGTGTGTGGCCCAGAGAGAGGATAAAAAATGCAGTTTGGTAAGTGTCTTAGGGGGAAGTTTTTCCACAAAGCAATAGAGAGCGTGCACGTTTTGAAGTAAATCATTTACAGGTCCAAGTACATGAAGGTTTGACACTTGTTCTGAGAAAAACGGTTAGGTCAAAGAGAACAACAAAACATAGGCACAAAAATCCACATAATTTTTTTATGACATTTAACGTCTTTTTTTTTAATTTAATGTTCCAAATTTTTAGAAATTCATCTGAAAGCGATACTGGTGACATTGAGTGTCAGTCAGCTGTTCAATTTTTGCCAAACGCAAGCTTTAGAGCCAAATACATGCATACTTATTTCTACTAGACTTTTTCTTTCTTTCTTTCTCTTTCTTTCTTTCTTTCTTTCTTTCTTTCTTTCTTTCTTTCTTTCTTTCTTTCTTT